>WAAD01002482.1:17509-30353 GCA_013389945.1 Fregata magnificens
AAAAATGTTAGTCATTTATATAACATTCACAGAAGTTTGATTTTCTGTTTTCCAGTTTCCAGTAGCAGAGGACGCTAACGCATATGAAGGTTATGGCTTTTCAGACTTTGTGCTGCATATCATATTTAGTGGTACCACCCTGTCCTGTCAGGCAGAGACTGTGCTTGTTTCATGGCTCATCCAAGACAAGGTGAATCAGAACTGGCTGGGATTGCTTGAAATCAAATGTTTGAGTGAAAGGAGTATGGTATAGGAATCTAGGTGGATATAATAATAAGTTTTAGTTGCTGGAGTTAATGAGTATTTCTTTTTAAAGTATAAGTTGAGAAGGCTTTTATTTTCTTACCAAATATACTGTATTGTGTTAGACAACTGTTTTTCAGAAGTAAGTTTTTGATAGTGGCTTTCTCAGGCTTTTTTCTCTTTTCCTTTGGGTGGAGGATGTGTCTGTATTGAGTTCAATGAAGTAAATGCAGAGCCCCAAAGTGAAACAAGGGGCTGGATCAAGTTGTTTTGTAAACTTTCACTTAAATCGTTTTATTAGTGCGAGTTATTGACCAGGAAAAATAAGTTTTGGTTAAAGCAAGTCTTTGAAGCTGCATTTCTGACTTAGTTTTCAACTACAATGTAGTAACTGTTGTTTATGCAGTATTAAAATTAATCAATGTTAAATGGTATTATTTTGTAAATTTAAGATTTATGGGTAGTTATTTACAGGCCTGTAAAAACAGATGCTAAAACCAATAGATAGTCAGGTAAGTAAAATGTTGCGCTGAAATCCCAGTATTCCCTTACATTTTTCTCTCTGTTCAACACTACCAACAATTACTGTCTTTTCGACCTCTTAATTAATTTCACACTGGGGAGTAATGTAGGGATTTGAAAATGGCTAAAAATAGACTTTTTCTGTATATGGCCTATCAAATAAATATCTAAACCTGATAGTCCTGTTCACGTAAATCTGCAAAAATAATAGTAAATACAGTTTTATTATTGATTCCCTCTTCTTTTTCTGTTACCCACCTCTAGTGATAATGAAAGTTATTACATTTTATAAAATTATTAATTTATGACCAGAAAGCTATTTTAGATTTAAAACATTTTGGTAGTGATATGAAAAGCAATTATTATATACTTCATCTGTGACGTAAGTATCAATTTAGGGGAAGAGGAGAGAAGCGCTGTTGTAAGTCTTTGCTTTTCTGTAGTGCTCTCAGTGTTTCTAATTACGTACAAGTTACTCAAGATACATACCCAAACCATTCTTTTCTAATCTTGTTACCTGTTTCTTATTTACATGTTTTCCTCATCCTTCCACTATTAGCTGTTACTACCATATGCCTATATTGTCTACTAACTTATATGCACATTAGTCTTTCAGTAAGATTTTAGCAAATTTCTTGGCAGGAAATCTTTTGCTAACACACTGTACGAAAGCACGTGGCAGTCAGGTCTGAGCAGCATATCTAGACAGAAGTGTAAAACAAAGTTGCTTTGGCTGACGTGGTTTACTTCATTCAGCTACAAGCTTAACCCATCAGTGAAACATTCCTACCATGAGCTTTGTGGAGAATAGCTAAACTGCTGCCATTGTCTTAGTTCTGAGCAAACTAAAATTGATGGTAGTTGGAGAAGTCAAGGTACTCAGAAAATATTTATTTTGCTACAGGATTGAAAGTTACGTCTGCAAAGGCAAAAATGAAGTACCTGTGTCATGAAGCTATGTGTAACCCATGCCATCTCCGTGCTTTGGGCAGTCAATAAGCACTGTTAGCAATCTCACCCCTTAGGAGAGTTCTGGATTCTGCAATTTGTCACTGGATGTGTGGAGAACCAGTTCTAGCCGTTTCTCTGTAGGTCTTACGGACAAGCTATAGTGCATGACTGTATTCAGAACAAAAATTACTGAAGTAGCAGAGCTTAAAAAGGACACGTTGGTTAGAATGTCTTTCTGCAAGAAATAGTGGCTTCCAAAAAATACAACATTTTAAAAAAGAAAGGGGTGGATAAATAGCAAAACTGTAGGGGTGCGGCGTTCTGCATGAGACTGCTCTCTGTTACAGGAAACAACTTTACAGGAAAGGTCCCTCACAGAGTGAATAGGGGGAAGGGGACTCACAGTGGAAAAAATATGTGCAGGCTTGCCTGGGTTGTATGCGTGTGGTGACTCAAGAAAGCTGTGAAACTTTCTTCTAACTACATGTTCAGTTCCTGACCATTTGCTGATTTCAGCTGTTTTCAGGCTTTGGGTTGGAGGAAGTTTCCTTTGTGAAAGCAAGCAAGATGTTTGGTTGAGCCCTAACAACGCAGAATAAATTCTAAAGATTATTACCGATGAGATCTATGTGCTTATTAGATTTGTGTTTTCAAAATTTATATTTAATTTATCTTACTGCCTATCTAATAATGATTTTCAGGAGTCGATATCAAGAATAAAAGGATCTTAAACGCAGTGTTTAAGTTAATGCAATAGAAATTAATTTCTTGACTTGATCTTCAAACATACATAGCCAATTTATCAATAAGTCCTTTGTTGCAAAAATAAATAGATCACTGTGAATACATAAATCAATACAGAAAATAGAAAGTGAAAAAATATATTACAAAGTGTTCTACCTGTTTATTTATGGATTTTTGTCTGACTTTATGCTTAATAACATATCAAAGAAAATATCTGCTGCAGAGTCACTGGAAAATGGAACCAAAATTAAATAGTGTGAAAGAAGTGGAGAAAGTATGATTAACATTATCAACACAGAAGCTTCAAACATGAGATAAAAAATTATTTTAACATATGCTTAAAATTGATAGTCAAAGGACATTTATGGAAGACAAAATGCATTTTCTTTTCCAAAACAAAGTTCGTATAAAAATATCCACTGGCAATAATGTTACTCAGTGTACTGTTGTAAGATACCTAGAATGCAGATGTTAAAGCTACCATCAACAAAATTGAAAAAGTTTATCTGAACTGTTAACAAATACCTTTTGACATAAACATTGATACTGATGTTTGATATAAGGGCTTTGAGAGATTAAGAGCCTGACCATGATGCTCATACTCAATATTTAGGAGTACTCATTTTGATTTCTAATATAGTAAATGGTCATTAAATTGAATAAGTCTAGGTTTATCTGTATCAATCTTATCATATACTTTTTATATATGTATATTTACTATGCATACATACAGTAATTTGAATTTGCAGGCTTTATACTTAGAGGATGTTATCAAATTATACGTGCTTTTTTTTTTAAGATGCAAAATTGTCATGGAATTGGTTGTGCAAAATGAAAGGACAGGCTATTATGAGTACACTCAAGTATACTCAATGGTCAGTGTTGTGTGTCCTGCAAAATTAACCTTCAGACCTTACCAGTAGAAAAGCAGAAAAGTGAGGCATCTATGTGTTAAGATCCAGCATCCGTTTATTAGGAAAGTACTTTACAAATATTTTAGAGTATGTCATTTTGGACTATTGAATTTGGATCTATACCTTTGTAGCTGGAGAAGATCAATGTCTGAATATTTGTATTTGGAATATATTTATTTTTTCAGAGTTATGTTGGTGATATTTTTGCCTTTTTTTTGCGAAGAGATCAACCAACCAACATTCCTCTTATCACATTAGGAAGCAGTGATGAATGTGTGGCTATTGTCTTAATACATTAAATACAGAGATTTCAGTTGCCATATTAATATAATGAAGATTCCTCTTCTGGATTTTGTCACCAAAATGGTGATCCAAAAATCAGATCTGCTTTGGGCCCCCAAGTTGTGGGTGCATTACAGGTGCTACATTTTCCACATCCCAGCTCCCTTCCTGAGTATCAACATAGAAGTTTGTGATTCAAAGGACTACTATGATTCTCTCAAGATTTTCACTTGCTAAAACACATTGAAAAAGAGATTGTCCTTTACAATCTGTCCTTTCCTGGGCTGTATGACAACTAAATCCATAAAGAGACAGACTTTGCTAAACTGTTCATCCTGTACTTTAGACAGAACAAGAGAAATATAAATCTATGTAAAATAAGAAACACTTCTGTGGAACGGCAAAAGAAAACCCACATACATGATATTCCATACTTCAGTTTAACTCCAGTGTTGGAATTCAGACAGTGTTTTCCTGAGTTTCTGACATTTATTCCTGCAGCATGGGTTTCTCTTTTATGTCACTATCTCATCTTTGACTCAAGCAGCCAGCTTTCTTCAGTCCAGCATATATATTAGGATGTAATATCATTCATTTGGTGTTGCTTCGGAAAGTATCATGTTAAATGAATAACTGTCCACAAAGGGGATTATTCAAGACTTGAGAAAGTCTTTGTGGATAACAAATGACTTCAGTTGGCTTTGGGCTCTGCCTGAAATTTTAAAAAGATAAAAGCTTTGATGGCCAGCCAAATCATAGAATTAAGGTTTCAGAAAGCAACAAGTGAAAGAATCTTTTGAGGAATGAGAAATCAGGTACTGTGTGTTTTGTTCAGCTGTGACCGATGAGTCAATGCATGTTACTGCTTCGTTATGGCATTATATGTAAGCGTATTGTTTTGGGGCTGTGTTGTCTCACCGGTTTGCGCCTCTCTAATCCACTGCTAGTTTTAGCTGTGACGTAGTTTAAAAGCCAGCACCATCAGCTAATCTGCGCTGTCAGATCACTGCAGCTAAGAGGTTTAGTTTATTGGGGGCTGATTGTAGTAATTGCATAGGACATGGTAATCTCAGGCAACCTAGGCTAGACATTGGGCGTTAAAGTAAACGTGAAGCTATATGAAAAATCCCTGTCCAATATGGTCTGTCATGTATGTAGTTTTTTTGGTCTTCAAGCTCATTTGGTGCTTCATTTGGTGAGAGGTGATGACTGTTTGGGCACAACTGTGGCAAACCCCCACTGTCTGGATTTTAAGTGTATTTGATCAGTGTTTACCTGTTTAATTTCTAGTTTTCTCTTCTGAGCACAGATCTGGTTCCCAGCTGGTGTCAATGATTTCCTCATTGGGCAGCACTTTTCTATTCTGAATATTTGTCATCCAAACAGATGGGCTGTGGAGATTCTTGAACTGACATGGACACGTGACACCACAGCTCAGATATATACTGAATTAGCTCCAGTTTTTCCTTAACATTTATTTAAATTGCAGCCAACAAGACAGCACATCCCTGAATATGATACCACACTATACGTTGTAAAAAAATTTTATTTACACGTACGTTTGGTTCCTTATGCAAATGTATAAACATTCATTTCATTAAGATAAAGAGAAGAGGGTTGATGTAAAGAACATTTTTACATTTTTATATTATAAAACACTTTCTCTGGCTCTCTGTTGTTGCTTGGTTTTATGACTTCAGGTCAAAAGCAGAACAAGTTTAATTCACCTTTACCCTTATAAACTCATTATGTCAATGCAATTTTTTAGTGAAAAACTCATTGAAATAATAGAACAGTGTGTATCAGCTGGAATTTTTTAAACAATCTTTTATGAAAACTGTAAATAAAAGCCATTACATCAGAAATATTAATCAGTATAATATTTATTGCTAATTAATTGAACTTGATTTTATATGTGAAAATGTTTTTCATTTATTGCATATTTATAGTTTTTTAATAAGGAATAAGATATGAGATAGTTAAAAGCAGAACTTCCACATGTTTTGATTCGGAAATAGAAACAGTTTTATGATTCCATCTGTCCTACTGATAATATTTGGAAAAGCATTCTGTTTAAGTTCATCCACCTGCCAAACAGCTTAGTGGTTCTTTCTTAGTGCACTTCATTAATGTATTGTAAGAGCCATTTTTATTGATACCTTGAGAACCTTGGATACAAGCCTTTTAAGTGTAAATAATAATTGGGTTTTTGTTCATAAACAAGCACATTTAAAACACTACCTTTTCAGGAAGTCAAGGTGAAGAGGTCACCAAGGTTCAGGAAAATGGAATATATATATATATATATACACACACATACACACACACATGTATTCTTAACTGATACTGAGAGCATTTCTGTCACGATTTTTTTAGATTGCTGTGATGATAGTGCTGAGAGGCCCCAGCTGAGATCAGAACCCCATCGTGCCAGACGTTGTACAATCATAGAATAAAAAATCAGCAACTGAGAAGAAACATCAACAGAGATGTTTTTGTAATCAGTAGGACAGTAAACATATTTATTTATTAGCAAAATATCCTACTGATTATAAAGTAGTTTTCTTAATGCCTATTTCAGTGGTTTATTTCTATGCATATTAACTTGTATCGCCATTTCTTTAAAATGTTTCCTTGTTCTTACTGCAGTTGGGTAAGGTTCTAGCTCTGATGCCTCTGGCTGGCAGGGCAGATGAAAGGTTCTGTACAAAGTCTCTGTAAAAGAGACAAAATAGAGTATAATAGAGTCAACCCACCAGCCCCGAGAGTCTGTGTGTCAGTGCTGTAATGGCATTCCCTGGCCCCACGGTGGGGAACTCTTACTCCTTGAACTAAGGTCACTCCAATGGCAGACTGTGCCTCTCCGGAGGAGGATAATCCTTTTTTTTTCTTTTTTTTTTTTTTTTTTTTTCTTTCCAGGAAAATAAGACCATTTGAGCAACTGTCAGCAGAAATTAAGAATATATATCTTAAATGACATTTCTGTCGAGACAAATTACTTCTTGATTCCTGTCTGGTTACTGCCCCTATCATATTGTACTCTGGGAAGTGATTTAGTTGCTCATTTAGACTGTTATGTACCAGCTTCCAGTTAGGCCATTTATGCATAAGTAAATAAACAACTGTGTATTTTCAGAGTTTGGCATATTGCTATATTTGCATTTCACTCCTGGTTTAGAAAAACAGAGGTTGCTACTCTAGGGGCTCTGGAGATCTGAATATAGTGTATGGCTATAGTTACGGTTAGTGCGTTAATTTTCAGGATGCGCTGCCAAGTTGAGAGGGTCTGGCAATTTTCAAATACAGCTTTCCTGATCATTTCAACTGATCTGGCAGTGTGAGAACACCGATACTGTGAGCAATGGCTCTGCTGTGCTGTTTTCCTCAGCAGGACATAGAACAAAACTGGAAATCAAATATTTGAGACGTGTCAGTGACTGCAACAGAACTGTACAAAGCACAGACTACAGTATTGATGGTCACATTTCGTTAAAAGGTTTATAGCTCCTCTTTTCAGTACCTGTGGATGTTTTCTTGAGGCATCTGTTGCTATGTGTTTTTTGAAATTTGGTTTGGTTTTCTTTTGTTTTGTTTCACTCTGGTTAGGGTAAAAGTGATGGCTGTAGGTGCAATTCTGTCCTTTAGAGTGAGCAAGCTTAAATGAGAAGGTAAAAGCATATTTGCACTCAAAATAGTAGTTGATTATCCAGTGTCATAGCTGTTATGAGTGGGGAAGTTAGAAATTAAGTGTGTTGGGACCAAGAACTTCCTTGTTTCCAGGTCCCTAAAGATACTGAAAGGTTTTGACTTTCAAGGGCTGAGCTTTACTAAGATGCAAACTTGAACCACAAGTTTTATAGTGTCACAATAGAAATAAAAGGTTGAGACAGAATTTTTTAATTAGTATTATTTTTTTAATATCTGACTACTTTCCAGTTTTCCAGGCTTGCAAGTGTTGCATACATACTCTCTTTTAGGCCTAAAGACAATTCTTTCCATCACTTTTGAGGTCTGCCCATGCATGTGCTCCAGGTTCCTTTCCACAGTGTCTCTTTACTGCGTTGCAGATCTGTCCTTGCCCAGTCAACTTTCCCCTTGCTGTGTCTGCCTCGCATGCGCTCCGGAGAGCGGAGATGTAATCCTGGCTCCTTTCAAGGGGTTCCTCGGGACACTAGGCCAGCAAGGAGGCAGTCCTCTAGTTGGCTACTCAGGATTCTTCTTTTAAAAGAACAATATGTGATGAATAAAATTACCTTGATATTTTGCTTACTTTGTTCCCAGGTTTTCTTCTCTTATTTGCTTGCTGGCATTATTGGGATTTAGAAAGTAAAAAATGTAGTGGCCACAATAAATGCTTTTCAGTCTACTTCCTGCACGAGTACAGTAATCTGATGGGCAGAGAGGATCATTACCCTTAAGTGTTTCCAGTGCAAGGTTAAAAAGTGTTGTTTAGTTCTTGAGCAATCCACAGCTGGAGTCTATTATGAAAAAACACTAAGGGTGCTTAAAAGGCATTTCTATAGTACAATTTCTTTAGCTACTGCTTTGAGTGCCTTTAGCTGTTCAGAAGTCTTTCAGTTTCAAGGAAACTGAAACATCATCTTCCTCTTTACTTCTCATATGAACATTAAAAATAAATATTTAATTTTTTATACTTCAAATGTGTAAACAAAAATTAAAGTGCTAACCAATGAATGAATTTACTAAAATTTCCTGCTTAGCAAAATTCCTCTTAAAAATAAAATAATTAATGTCAGTCTTAGAGGTAGCAGCTTTCATATTTCAGTACAGCCAAACACCCTCTGACATGTAGATAGTTGTTTGGTGGACATTTATTAGTATGTGTGCCTAGAAACTAAATGGATGCCCTGGTCTCAAAACATGCCTAACATTTACCAGGTTTCTGTTAAAGGAAATCTGTTTCAACATACTTGTTTAGTACACAGCTGCTTAAATTAATGTTGGTCATAAGTGTCTGGATTAGTAAATAGTATTAAGTAATACAGCTAAAGTTCAACTAGTATTGGTTAGCCACAACAGGTTTTTAATGACCGGTATTTGATAATGATTACTGTATAGCAGAAATTTCTAGGACATGTATTCTTTAAAGGTATTCATAGCATTGGGAAAAAAAAAGTAATTAAGCATTACATTACAATAAAGAATGCATCTATGCTGAGTTTAATAGTTTTGAGATACACTAGACACTCGCCTGGTTTGTAGTACCTTGAGAACTTGTAACTAACTCTGCTTGCCTGCTTATTTATTGGAGTGTTTGAATTTGAATGAACGTCTTTTAATAAAAACCTTGGAGAAAAGAAAGTTTGAGCCTTCTAATATTACCCTGGAATCCTGAAAGAGTCTATGGAGACTTGAGTGGCTGTTTCATGACAATACCCTCAAACAGTAGATATGTCTCGTGTTTCCCATACGTGGGAGCCTGTCAACAGCTATTTCCATTCCAGCACTTTTCTTATATCATATTCAAACTATTCATGCTTGAAATCAAGTGACTACATAATTGGAACAGCTTGGAATAAACTGATTGTCAGTGTGCTTTTTCTTTTCTAGCTAGAACTTAAGTAGATCCTATAAATAAGAGAGTAGAGGAGTTATGAGACTAAGAATCCCAGTTTGTGCTTATAAAAATAGGTATTTGTATAATATTAGACAATCATTACATAGACATGTAATGAATACAGACAAAACTGTGCTATAGTCAGCAGATCTTTCCTGTTTATATCCACAGCTAACTTGGCTATAAGCTTTCAGGCCACACCAAAGTAAAATTTTCTCTAGGTGACTCATCTCTACCTCCCTGGTATTTTAATTCTAACATGTTCAGAAAGAACAAGTTTGATATATATCAACTTCGAATTCATTTGCTAGTACTGCCTTAAGACTTGAAATACTGACATCTACCTACTCGTCATTATGTAGATATCCTAAAATGCAGGGCTTCTGTTTTGTACAAAGCTCAGGACCGAAGGCTAGGGACCACTTGATTTTGTACATTTGACTATTTGCAGTTCCATATATTGATGCAAATCCATATCTTGAACCTTCTCTAGAGTTACAGATAGTATTTACTTTATGCGTGTATGTAGGCAAACTTCTGTGTGTTATAAATCAAATATACTGCATGAAATCCTATCTTCAGTCAAGACAGAAGTTTTTTTGCCTCTTGGAGAAACTGATTTCTCCTATTTGTTATTGCCTACATTTTTAATGCTTGATTTTTTTTAAATTTTTTCCCCTCCCCTTAATGTTCATGAGGGATAAATGGCTATTTTGAATGGGAGCTTCAAGTTCAGAACAACTGGATTCTGTTTTTGTCTTTGTTACTGACTAGTGATGTGAAATTTTCTGGATTATATAATGTCCTTCATGTCAACATCCTTTGTTGTAAAATGAAGCTAATCCTGCCTTGAAAAATATTGGAAGAAAAGTTCTGTCTTTTACAGAATGTATGGAGTTCTACTGGCATTCCAAGTCGTCATTAAAAAAATACTTACATTCCTAAAAGCAGTACTTGCTATTTATGCTGTCAGATCTTCAGATAGTAACCATTAATTTTTTGAGCTCTTGTGTGATTATCCTTTTAGCAAATTATTCTGTGAATTTAACTGTTTGGCATACTAAATAAATATATATACATAATTAATGCTATTTTGAGCAAATGTGTTTATGTCCAAGCATTGAGTGCAATATACATGGTGAAAAGTGCACCTGTTTCAGGACAGAAATATGATTAAGTAGTATTCTTAAATGTAAAAAAGCATTTAAATTGGGCTTGGTGTAATTTAGTAAGACTGAAGGCAAGACTAATAACAGTAGGGGAAGTAAAATAAAAGTTAAATTTAATATATTAAGTAAAGTAAAAGATAAGTTTAATATATTTTTAAGGTACTTCTATTACTACAAATGGCAGGAAAACATTTGGAGACTTAAAATGGACTTGGTATCTGTACGGCCCGTTATTTGTAAAACCATAGTCACCTAGCCTGTAATTGGTAGAGCCCCATTCTTCCGTAGTCTTTCAGAATGAAGGCAGTGCCTCAGGCGTTCCTTCNTGTCTTGAGGACTGAAGTATATGTAACTGAAATTTTTAAGGATACATGAAAACGATCTGACTGCAGTTTGTGGCTTGTAGATTAGGGAAGCTGGAGATCTACTTTTGCAGTGCTTAAAAGTGTTAAGAATCTTGCCATTAGCCACTCAGCAATTTGCACATTAGACAAATAATTTGCAGTGCTCTGACTGAATCATAGAAGAACAGTGACCTTGCACATGTTCGTGCTGCGCTGGTGTTGCTTTTTATCTTCACATGAGCAGATTTTTCTTGTTGAAGTGTTAAAATAGGTTCTTAGAAAAGAAACTGTATAAATGTTCTTAGGATGGGGACAATTTCAGTTTCAGATATGCTCATCTCTTCTTTTTAAGTGAGTAGGTTTAATTGGAAGAAAAGACAAACCTAATAGTTTAACTAGAAGCACTCATAATATTATTACTTTTTAAAAGGCACTGCTGTAATGAAGTGGCTTTAAATTACTGAGTGGATAGATTGGGAGGCTTGTTCGTTATAATGGCTGAATAGCATTACGCTTAATTTCGTCTGATTTCCAGAATGTACTGCAATATTTGACTGAACGGTGCGAAGGAAAACCTTTTATATTTAGTACTATATGGTCTCATAAGTAGCCAGCCCATACTCTCTGGCACTGTTACATGCAAGTGCCCAAAAGTTTTGAATCACAGACAAGGTATCTGAATTTAACCATTAACTGAAGAAAAAGAGGAGATGTGACCATCTGTTTTTCAGATGTGCTTCCTTTCCCTTCCCCTCTCTTTCCTGTGGGATCTCTGAGAAACACGGGAATGTAGTTGGATCATGAGCCCTAATGTGAACTCAGGTAGAGGGTGAATTTCTGCTACTGTTGATGTGTTCAGTGCCTTTCTTACTTGTGCTCACCATGCTCTTGCTTATGTTTTTCAATTGTAATCTGCACCGCTGTTGGTTTAAGATCAAAATAAATCCTAACATTTTGAGGTTTAAATAAAATCTACTGCAAGAGTTTCCAAGTGGAGCAAGCATATTTAAAATCATTGAAGATTTAAAGAAAACCAAACCACCTCCTATTCTGCCTGTAAAATTGTGATTTATCAAATTGAGAGTTTCTCGTTGGTAGCCAGATGTTTTTATGCACATCCCTGTTGAGAAAAGCTAATAGAGAATATCTTACTGTTGATGGGAGAATGTTGAACTCAAATGTTTTCCGTCATTTACACAGGTTTCTGGTTTCCATTTTTATAATAGTTATAATCACAAAACAACTACCTAATTTATAATCTGTATATTCAAACTGACCTTTTTCATTAGGTTCACTATGTATTTCTCAATTTCTTTGCTAATTTTTCCATTAGAAATTAAAGCTAGTGTAAGGTCTTTTGAAGAGGGTTTTCACACCAATACATAGCCTGATGATTACATTGAGCGTTCACCAAGAGGCCGGTGGTCTAGATTGCAGTACATCTTGATTCAGATGAGGAATATGAATCAGGATCTGAATGGATCTTCTGTAATGAAAATTTTCTTAGCACCCTGTCTTTCTGAGCTGATTGCTATTCTATGGCTCAACTTGTGTGACCCATATGAAGAGAGCATTTTTGAGTGTTAGGAAGAAGGAAAGGTTGACAAGTAGCCTTTTTCAGGCCAAAAAGAAACTTACCTAGTAAATAGTGTGGCTGCAAGCTTGTGTGCAGTGTATTTTGTGTTGGTCTTACTGATTTGGGTAGTCTAAAATTGTCTGCGATGCGTGTGCCTGCAACTTCTTAGCAACTCTCAAGAAACTGCTCTGTTTAGGTACAGCAGGCTGTCTTCTCATAGGCTGTTTCAGCTTTGTAATGAATGAACCTTATCCCTGAGTTTAACTATAGTCAGTGAAGTATTAGATCATGTTCAGAAGGGCTTTGCCATGATGGGTCCATTCATTGGTCTTCCTGTGGCACTGTTTTGGGAAGTTAGTGGGAATGTTGTTTAAGTGAGAATTATCTGTTGTCTACAGGCAAAACTACAGACATCTTTGATCCTTCACAGATTTCATTTATGGGATGGCCAGAAGGGTTGCAGAAAACTGTAATTAATTATATGACCATGACTCATGACTAAAGTAATTTTGCACAAGCAG
>WAAD01002483.1:1294-15285 GCA_013389945.1 Fregata magnificens
CTGCAAATGTTGACTTCTGTTAGGGTGCTCATTAATGTGCAATATTCTCCAAGCTTGGCAGAGTTTCGGGACAGACAGGAATAGAGCTCCAGCTCCCACTCACAGAAGTGCAGGGATCGTTCCACACATGCCAGGTACATGCTTTACAGCCCTCCTTCAAACAGAGCCCACTATCTGCACCATCTGAATATGGAGAGCATCTTTCTCTCTCCATCAGAGCCTCCATAAAAGTATTCAGAACTTGAAAAGAAGCCAGAGGAAGGAAGGAGTGTGGGGGAGAGGATAAATGGAAAAAAAGAAGAAAATAAGGGAAAACCACAAAATCAACAGGAATAAAATAATTCATTAATAAATTTTGCTTAATTGTTAAATACCTCTTCTAAACCCAGAGAAGTGAGAAGTGTGATGGCCTTTCCACAAATAGACTGAAGGAACTTTATTTGAAAGCTAATAGTCTGGGGCTGGGCAAGGCGTTGGGAGGGTACAGCTGACCCAAACTGACCAAAGGAATATTTCATACAGTATGATGTTGTGCCCTGCAAGAGAAGCTCAGAGAAAGGAGAGGGAAGGAGGGGCATTCATGGTTGTGGTGCTTGTCTTCCCAAGAAACTGTTACGCATACTGAGGCACTGCTCTCTGGGAAGTGGTTGGACATCTGCCTGCCAATGGGAAGTAGTGAATGAATTACTCTTTTTTTATTTGCCAGCATACACATCTTTTGCTTTCCGTATAAAACTGTCATTATCTCTATCCATGAGTCTTCTGGCCTTCCTTCTATTTCTCCCCATCCCATGGGAGAGGGGAGTGATCAAGAGGTGGGGTGGGTGTTTGGCTGCTGACTGAGGTCAACCCATCACAGAGACATTAAACAAATCTCTTTTCTTCCTGAACTTAGAGCCTTCTCTAGCACAGAGAGCAAGCAGAACTCTTGAAAGGTTTCGTAAACCAGTAGGAGATATTTAAGACCATGACCCTTATTGCTAAAGGATCAAGGATGTAATGGACATAGCTAAATCTTATGTCATTAGTGGCACTTGGAAAACTAGCACAGGATCAGTCTGTTTCTCTACACAGTGCCAACACACGGAGTATACAGTCAACATAATACATTAACCTCTGCAAAAGGCATTCTGTCAGACATTCTGTTGTATTCTCAACCACACTAACACTGTTATTGTTGGATAAATCCTGCTGCAAGCCTTAAATAGAGATTTGCAATACCTGAAATCTCTGGATGGTACAAGTAGGAAGGTTATTACACCCTCTGACATAGGTTAAATTAATAAAGGCCTTTCCAGTAGAGTTGGGAGCATAATGGGAAATATTTAGATTTAAGATATTTTTATATTATTTTATATATTTTTTTTTAACTCACATGAATGACAATGTGTAGGTAGAGGGTAGCATTGTTCATGGAAATTGCCCATCTCCAGACAGAAAAAAACCAACAAAAACAAATCTAATTGAGACTAAAGAAATTATAAACCACAAAAGAAATATTGCAACCTTTTTATTCCATTCAAAAAGGAAAACTCAGATACTGAACCCGCTGAAGGGTCCTTTTAGCAACACATCCCATTGATCATGATGTTTAAGTAACTATTAAAACCTGAGACCTACCAAATGGTTTTTCATCAATGTTAACCACAAAGAATTTTGTCTTTGGATCATATTCTAGCTAGATAGCTGTGAAATCTCAGCTGGATTCTCTGTAGGCATGGGAAGAGAAGTATGTGATGCATTATGTATAGATTTTGTACATTCTCTTTAATAAAGACAGAAAATGTGGTACTGCTAATATTAATATATAAAAAAATCCATCACACATTTTGTAAGCTTTTAGCTTCTTGTTTGTTGTGCTGTGAAAGCCTTCTATCACTTATGTATGTGAGAAAAATGCACTACTGAAAGCTTAGGAGCTAGAAACAAATACACAATATCTTGTCCTACAAAAGCCATGTGTTCTCTAGCAACAAAACCTGCCATAGTCAATAGGTAACATACTGCATTAGCTGGCTTTTATACTTGTGGTAAAAATATTTGATTACATCTCTGAGATTGCAACAAGATAAATCACAATGAATCTACTACTATGTTAAAAAAACCCCACAAATCAAAAACCTTCCTTTCTCTATCTCTGTCACTTATCCCTTCTTCAAATATAAACACAACTCAGATCATTACCATCAACTTAAGCCAAAAATCATGCTTGAAAAGGCATGCTATGACCAGAATTGCACAGAATCTTACCATCTTTTCTAAACTCCAGCTGTAGGTAATTCAATTACTTATAACTTCCACCACCCACCTTCCAACACATTTTTGAATTCCGTGAAACTTATTAGCTCCATTGAAGAGAGATAATAGTAGACAGTTTATATTTGTGGATTAAACATATCCTATCCTCTCTCCTCCAGTGAAGCTGTGTCATTTTTATCATTAAACCAGTCCGTGCCACCTCTCTGCCCTAGCTAGAAACCTTCAAGACAAGTTTTGGGCACATCGTGGTTGACAGCCCAAATTAGCAACTGCTCTTACTAAGCAGATTGGAAATGGTCAGCTACTTTGAAAGGTAAGTGCTTAATAGCGTGGCATAACTACATCCTTCTAGTTGGCCAAAAGACCAAAGAGTGGGCTCTGATAATTTTTGTTTTGCTAACACACATGGATATAGCCTAGGTTTCTTTTTTCTTCTATCTCTTGACACAGAAGAATCTTTGTTATGTAGAAGCAAAATATAGTGAAAGGCCCTTTGCAAAACTCTTTTCAAACAAAATCCCTTAAAAGGCTCTGTTAGGTAACATGATGCTAGGTACTATTTAAGATTGGAAGATCATCAGGTAAGGAGTTGGGCAGAACAGTGCAAGGAAGTAAACAGACATAAGATATGCTAGTTGCAGAAAAAAAATATATTAGACAGAGGATTTCAAACACTGGAAGGGGGGGGAAGGGGGGCGGAAATTGAGGTTATGTAATAGAAAGAGCCACCTAGCTAGAAATGAAGATTCAGGCATTCTTTTCTTTCTTTTTCTTGAACACATTGCTGAAGATTTTGCTAGCAAAGCTCTCTTTTGGATTTGCATTCTCTTTGATCTCCTTAATCAATGGGTTACACAGATTATGCTTTCCTATTGCTAAATTGAATCTAAATGGACTAGTTCATCTGAAAATCCTTCTCAAGTGATTGGAATGTCCATGGCCATATATCACAGTCATGGGATGACAGAAAATATTAGAAGATTGTAAAGATCTTCCAAGGCCTCAGGAATCACCTTTTAATAGCTGAAAATTGCGAAGTTTGTGTAAATGCCTTCTGTGACGAAATATTTAGTGTTTTTAAAAACAGCAGAAGGTATTTCTATCACGTACGGAAATATGATTTATTCTTTTTAATTTTGAAAACAGATTTTTACCAGTTGGAGCTTAGCCATTCCACTCACTGTGCAAAGCTGCTGAAGAGCACTTAATAATTCGTTGTTTGACTAGCTTTGCTGGCTTAATTGCTCCTTAACTCTGATTCTTCTCAAGTTATCAGTATGTGTTAACCAGTCTTTTGCTTTATGAAGTATTGGGGATCTAAGGGAGAATAGAGATTTTAGTAAAAGGAACATAGCTGAGCAAGAACAGCTTCCAGAGCTCAGCTAGCAGGAAGGCAGGGAGGAAAAAAAAGTGCAGTGACTTTTTTACAGTGATAAAATTGAAGTAGCATTGCTAGTGTTTCCTTTCAAAATCTTTCTATTTATTCTGGAGTTAAAAGGCAGACTTGAAGGAAAATTTCCTACATGTCTGACTTTCTCCTTTGCTTTCAAATTCACTTTGAATTTTGATACATATTTTAGAAACAGTAAAACAGCTGCACCATGAGCATACCATGTAACCACCAGAGACTTCCTTATAAGCACTGCCGACAGGAAGGAGATGTTAACTTAAAAGAACAGATGTCAGGGGACGAAATCCCTCAGTTTCAGAAACTGTTGCTGTATTGCTGACTTAAACAACAGTCTTAAATTCAACAAATTTGGTCTCAAGGGTCAACATGGGAATCAAATTCAGGAGCAGAAGACTCTCTCATCTTCAGATTAAAATCACAGAGAGGATGTTTACAGTGTCTGAGCTCATATAATGTGACACCATTATGCCTCTGATAGATTGTAGGTCTACATCACTGAGGGATAAAGGAGTGGAAATGACTTTAAAAAATATGGACACCAGTGCATAATCTAGTTCTAGGGAGAGACGCTGCTTCATGGTTAACAAACGTCATTAAACATTAGTGGGTGTCTTGATGCGCTTTCACTGCACATAGTGTCTCAGGAGAACATAAATTAGGATTATGGACTTAGTTTAGAACTTTTGGACTTAGTTGTAAAAGCAATTTGAAGGAAATTACTTTAGGCAGTTTAAATCAGCTGAAAATTTGAACCTTGGAATATTAGTGACATCACTCCAAACCAGAGTGCATTCTGAGGCAGACTAAGCACAATGTTATCTTTTTCAGATATACAGTACTGTGAATTGCAACATGGTATTTGATTTAGTGAAGCATAACTTGGTAGAACTGCAAGCCTGGAGGAGTACTGAGGAGTATTGCACTGAGACAAACCCGCAAGGCAGCATTTGTCTTCACGTCCCTTTTTCTCTTATGATATAAGCAGGGTGCTCTTCAGTATTGCGTATAAAAAGAGAAGAAAGGGTGAGGGTGCTTAGACTCAACCATTCCTGTTGTGAATAGTTTTGTCAGGAACAACAATAAATGACATCAGCAGTTCACAGCCCTGAAATCTATTTATCCCAAGACTTCGTGCTTGCTTTTCAATGACAAATACTGCAGGTGGTCTGCAGTTAGTATAAAAAGGCCTTTTTTACTCCAAGGTATGTTGACAGCTCCATGTTCAAGAGGTGCCAGGCTGATTAGGGAAACCTTTTGTCAGTCTGCAGTTTTGAAAATGTTTCTCTGCTACATTTATTGTTTGATAGAGAGAATAACATTAGATCACTCCACACAGTTAGCTGCTGATTGGAGTGTGCTTTCCAAACCTTCCATTTTTCTACTGATATTTCACCAGTTGCAGTTTTATGACTTTTAACTCTCATTCATCTCCCAGTACTGCAAATTCTGTCTGATTATTTTTCTAGAATCTTTTCAGCCTTTTTCTGGATCAAAATCATGGCTTGGCTACACTAATTCTTAAAGATGCTCAGGCTCTCAGGTGACTTGAGTGATGAGCAGCTCATCTCTTTAATCTATATGCTTGTATGAAGCTTTATCTCTTCCCTCTTAGGTGCTGGAAAATGGATACCAGCTCTGTGCCATACTTTTATTCATGTTCTCCTCAGAACGTGAGGCTTTCCTTATGTTGTCTGGATGTTTTTGACATTCCACTCCTAGCTGTCCCTTTCTAAAGGCTCTGCAATATGCCTTCTTATTATCTGGTGTATGTACATCATGCTGCCCTTTACCATACAGCCATTTAGTGGTGGAGAATACCAGCATTTTGGTAACATGATGCATGAACCATTCAATTACATGACATGAGGAATCAGATCACACAAACTCCATTATTTCTATAAAAAGCTGTTTCGTAGAATCACAGAATGGTTTGGGTTGGAAGGGACCTTTAAAGGCCAAATAGACCAACACCCCCCTGCAATGACCAGGGACATCTTCAACTAGGTCAGGTTGCTCAGAGCCCCATCCAACCTGACCTTGAATGTTTCCAGGGATGGGGCATCTACAACCTCTCTGGGCAACCTGTTCCAGTGTTTCACCACCCTCATCGTAAAAAATTTCTTCCTTGTCTCTAGTCTAAATCTACCCTCTTTTAGTTTAAAACTGTTACCCCTTGTCCTATTGCAACAGGCCCTACTAAAAAGTCTGTCCCCATCTTTCTTATAAGCCCCCTTTAAGTATTGAAAGGCCACAATAAGGTCTCCCCACAGCCTTCTCTTCTCCAGGCTGAACAACCGCAACTCTCTCAGCTTTTCCTCATAGGAGAGGTGTTCCAGCCCTCAGATCATTTTTGTGGCCCTCCTCTGGGCCTGCTCCAACAGGTCCATGTCTTTCCTGTACTGAGGACTCCAGAGCTGGATCCAGTACTCTAGCTGGGGTCTCACCAGAGCAGAGTAGAGTGGCAGAATCCCCTCCCTCGACCTGCTGGCCACGCTTCTTTTGATGCAGCCCAGGATACAGTTGGCCCTCTGGGCTGCAAACACACATTGTTGGCTCATGTCCAGCTTTTCACCCATCAGTACCCCCAAGTCCTTCTCAGCAGGGCTGCTCTCAATCCCTTCATCCCCCAGCCGGTATTTGGGGGTTGCCCCGACCCAGGTGCAGGACCTTGCACTTGGCCTTGTTGAACCTCATGAAGTTCACATGGACCCACTTCTCGAGCTTGTGACTTGTCCTGGGTAAAAGATCTGTTTACACACCCTATAACATATACATTTTTCTTGAATACTGGCAGAGCTTCAGTTCCTAGGTACGCAACTCACTGATCTCACTGGCAGAAAACTTGATTTGGATTTTCCCTAGATTTTGTTACTGTTGCTGCTGCTAAGTCTCCCATTTATTTAGTCTAGCACAGTTTTTAGATCGTCTTCATCTTTTTTCCTTTCTGTGAAGTTTATCTGTATTTTGTACATCATCACAAAAATCAGATGCAGAAACAAATGCAAGATGACCTTTCTGAAGTTTCCCTTTAAAAAAAGGGGTGGAATCCACCTTTGATGATTTATTAACACAAACATTTGTAGATTGTGGCTGTATTACAGATTGTTCACTATGTTCAGTACTGAAAATTCTGTGCCAGTACCTATGCCTGTTTTGTGGATATTTTGTGGATGAGATGCAATTGCCAGTCCTGCTACATTTGCCTCCATGCTGAGATAAAACCTCAAGGAAATGTCTAGAGAAATTCTTGCATGTAGCACTATGGAAGTTTAAATTCTCTTTTGCTAAATCAAAATCCCTGAATTGAGACATGGCTATCATCCAAAACAAGCTATTGATAAAATCTGACACTCTGGGATGATAACTAAACAGTAAATTATTTAATAAGGGATTTTAATCATCTGACCACCTAAATGTGACATGATTATTTAAAAGAAAAATGTTTTTTATTTCATTCCAAAAGGGCAGGAACCAAACCCAAAGCATCTCAGGAACATTCCCTAAGTTATGAAACTTTGTGATTTATGAAAGAAACCAGGAAGTTCTGGGGAGAAACTTTAAAGAAAACTGAATATTCTGACTGGTCCCAGACAACTTCAGTGTAGTAAGGAAACAGAATCAGAGGAAATCGTGCAAGTGTTTATTATTTCATCCAGATTTTTATGTTTTCAGCTTAAATGAGAAGAGAAGAGCTTCAGGAACACACATAAAGTTCATGAAGACATGAACTGTGATCTCAAAATACCTTCCAGGGTGGTTCTTTGTGAAAGAGTAATAGTGCCAGATATTAGCTCAGAGGGAAAGTTGGGAAACTTCAGGTGTTTGGTTTTGTGTAACAGTATCTGATCAGAGCCTGCGTTGTTCCAGTTTGTAATGGGAACTACCAAAGCTGTCGAAATTCTATTGAAATTATCAGAGACTACCTGGAAGAGGAAAAGCTGTGTGGTGAATGAGATACCTTCCTCCTCCAAGAAGTCTGTGAACTCTTGCAAGAGCTGTTACTTGCTTCTTATAGTCAGACTGTCACCCCTGGGTGAAGAACAGGGGAAAAATATGGGGAGGTAAGAATGAGAAAGGGAACCAATGTGAAATAGCTGAATCTGCGTGTAATAGACTGGTGCCTATCCCATTTCTTGTTTCTATGGAAAGATACAAACTCCTGTTCCAAGACACAGAGATGCCTGGCCGATACAAAGAAGTAATCAGCTACTAACTATAGCTATATGACAGGAAGAAGTTTGACTCTAATGTAATTTTTCATACCAGTGGGGAAATTAACTTGTGGCATATTAGTGTAATGTTTAGCAGGAATTAGAGCATAATAAGTAAGAAAGAGAAAAAAGAAATATTCTGTCAACAGTAACTTACAGAGGTGTTGGTCAGAAATCTAGGTCTGACTAAACTTAAAGAAAATCTTTGCCCCAAATAACACAGCAGTTGCATACATATAATGAAGTGGGAATATAGGGCTAAAAACCAACCAACCAACCAACCAACCATATAAAAACCCCAAATAAATGGAGGAGCTGGATAAAATAAAAAGTGAAAATGTTAGCTTTTTAAGCAGTTTGATGAAAAAACAAGAGAACAACAAAACCTCATGCTTCTATTCAGAACTCATGGGTTTTCTTCTTAAGTAATTGCTTTTGTTTTCAAGAGGGCTGCTCCTGATTTATATCAGCGTAACTGAATCAAACTCATAGTTCAAAAGGTTTTTACCTGGACATTCTTTATAACCATCATTTCTGAAGCACAGATTATAATGGAAAATCAGATCTTTCACCCCTCTCTTTCATTTCTTCCAGGTACACCAAATGATTTTCTGTACGTGACACGCTCTCTGTGAAACAGCTGTACTAATATTGGTATGAAAAATAAAATAAATATGGTAAAGGAGAAAATCCTGTTCTGCATATTTGTCTTGAACAGTGGATTAAATAAAAGGCTTTACTGGAACTTATCTAAACTGTGATATCTAAGGATACAGTAGAAAATGACTATGCGTGTATGCAAAACATTGTGAAATTACACATTTTCCAAGCCATAGCCCTTAAGTACATGAATAGCTTAGTTATCTTTCCAGTTATACAAAAGTTTAATAGAATAGGCTCTCAAAAGAAAAAAAAAAATCCAGATGCAATTATTTTGCTTTATCTTCATCACTCTAAATTGTAGACTGTTCCCAAACTGAATTCCCTTTCAGCAGTACATTAACTAACTCATCACATATACATTTTGCAAAAGTATTATACACACACAAATCAACCATTTATGCATCTGCCATGCATCATGAATCATTTAAAATAAAATAAATTTACTTTATTTTTATCTTTGTCCTTAATTCACAAAATTTCACTGAAGTTTCACAATATAGAGAACAGAGGAAAACTCCAATAGAAAATTTAGGTAATTTACATATATATTTTCAGTGATTCTGTTATAATCTATGCAACGCAATTATCAGTGAACTGCTATAGATAATTTCCCCATAATTTTCTTCCTCCTACATCATGCATTATAATTGCTTTCATCCTCCATACCATGTGTGCTGGTGTCTTCCTGCTCCTCCTCCATCCTGGATGAAGAGAGAGAGAAAAAAGAATATACTAAATCAAGTACAGAGCTGGTTTTCATTTTGGTGGTTAAGGCCTTTTATTAAAAAAAAAAAAAAAAAGAAAAATAGCTTTTCAAGCATGAACTCAAAGCACTTGATTTGATTTAGTCTCCTCAACTTCAGCTCAAATTCTAATTCCAAGCTAAAATCCAGAACCTCACACCCACCCAGCAACACTAGGGCCATTATTAGATGCTTAGGTGGCAGTTAGAGGGGAGCAAAGCTCTATTTGGATTTCCGTCCTGCTTCCGTCATGCACCTCTTGAGAAGACAAAAGAATATGCATAGAATCAAATCCTGCTTTTTAATACGATTGTCCCAGCTCCTCCTGTCGTCCACCTCTGCTGTTCCCACACTTGGTTTCCAACTCCTCACTGCCTGGGAAGTAAGTTTTTTTTGTTCATTGTATTTAGCCTAATTTATGGAACATCCCACATGGGTCATGTTGCCTGGGAGCCTTTATATCTGTGGTGCAAGGGCAGAAATTTAATTACTGTGAGGGAAGTGAAGTTTTAGTAGTGTTAACTGAAGTTTACCTGTAGGACAACCAATCTACCCTTTCGTCATATTCTTCACAGAATTTTTGCCTCTTTAATGTGGTTGCTTATATAGTTTATTTGCCACAGTTTCTATAATCAAAGTATTGCATGGAGCACAAATATTTAATATATTTGTTTAACAGTTAAGCACATGCCGGGTATTTTTTCCTGGTCCATCCTTAACCCCCAGGCCCACAGTGAACCAGTTCTGGAAGCAGTTCGTTCTGTTGGTAGAAGCAGTCTTTGATGGAGAAAACAAAATGTGCTTGTTTGAGACCCTTTTAAAGATATGGTTCTAAATATATCCCACGTATTCATCATTGTCATCTGAGAAGTATGGTCAAAACCAGTTGTTTTAGACAGTGGTTTGTGTATTTCATTGCAATACTGTTGGACCTGATGTGAAGCACAGTAAGCTATGGAACTGCCCACGGCTTCACGCAGAGAAGATGCGTAAACACCAGAGCACTGCAGTTTATTATATTTTGTTTTATTCCCTGTTCTCAAGTGACTTGCTTTTTTAAAAAAACCCAAGATGTATGTAGTTGGAGAAGAAGGGAGTTTTGACATTAGACCCGTATATACTGTGGTTATCAGACACATTCAGGTGGACCTCTATCAATTTTCTACTAAACAATAGCACAGATAATACAACTGAACAGGAGAAATGGGGGACCAGAACTAGTACTCAGTTGACTGTGTATGCTTTTCAGCAGTTTTATGCCATGTTGTCCTCATATTATCCTTAGCAATTGCAAGTCATATGGCAGAGTGAATGGCAATGGACACAGAGTATAAAGAACTGCAAACTTGTGTGTACGTGAGAGTTTGCAGCCTTCTTCACACCAAGACAGGGAAAGTCTGAATGCTTCTTGATACTGATGCAGGACCTGAAGAACTCATAGCACTTCTGGACTTTCAGATTGTCTGCTCCAATACTGACATAGCAGACTGACAAAACTTGCCTTCTTGGTAAAGCTCAGCTTGAAAGAATTTGGAGTCAACTCTATTTTCACTGGATGAGAAAATGAGAAAATAAGCTATCTTGAGCAGACTTTGGTAAATGTATTCCCTGTGGGTTGGATTTACCTCTCAATAGACTCCAAGGCCGACTTGGTGGTATGATGACCAGGCTTCTTATGTAGTTGTCACTCCGGTATTAGTACCAAAGAATGGACCGTGACATACAATGATCAAAGAGTACTTCCATTTGTACTACTAGAACATATTTACCTTGAGCTTTTAAAATGACAAAGTCTCATCATATTGAAAGACTTTAATACATGTATTGGCAGGACTTTAAAGTTTTAGGAAAGGACAACATGTTCTGAAGGAAAATTCACCTGCCAGCCTACAACTAACACTTTATGGTGGTAACCACAGACACATACTTCAACAACTGACAGTGTATATGTACATCCGTGTTCCAAGCTCTGCTGTCTTTTTGATTGCATCAGTGTATAAAAGCTGACATTCATAATGTCAGAAACAACCAAGTCATGCAAATAACCAGTCTGGCCAGAGCCTAGTGAAATGCTGGGTGTAAGTGGCAGCCACTGTCTTATCTTGCAGTGAATCAAGCTTTCTAAAGCACTAAATCTTGAATTACTTAAAAATGCCCAAGAGTAAGAATTAACTGGAGACCAAGTTCAATCCTTTCATAGTTCAGTTAAAAAATCAAATCGAAAGGTGTTGAACAGGAGTAGAAAAGATTCATAGGTGTTTATGAAGTGTCTCACAAAGGGTTTTACCTTTGTCAAATGCCATCATCAAAATAAATTTGATAAAAAGAGGAGTCTATCAAATCTCTATTAACTGTTATACATGTATTATAAAAAGCTTGGATAAAAGAAAAAAAAAAAAAGGTGAAGGGGAAAGCTGCTTATCTTACAGCCAAACAGGAAACAAGCAAGGCTTCAAGTCAAGAACGATAAATGGTGGGTAGCAGAGGTGGGAAGAGTTTCATCAAGCCACAGATCCAGGAAAAGGCCATGCATTTCTACAGCATTCAAAAACAGTCTGTTCCCCTAAAATCAGTGGCATTTTGCATCTCTTTGGTGAAGATGACCAGGTTCTGTTAAGAATAAATGTGAAATAGTGCAGTACTGATGCAGATACTTCCGTGCTTTGCTAAGCTGTTTGTATGTTAACTCTAATGAAACTCTCAATAAAATTCCACTGCTCTATTTAGGAACCAGCTAGCAAACTAGCAGCTATTTGCAGTGTCTTTATGGGGTTACACAGTTGTTGCTGATCAAGGCAATGAGGTCTGATGTTATTCTTACCAATTTATAGCAGTCACCACCCCAAGAGGAGATTAAATAAGGAGATAATGACCTGGGAGTTCAAGTTTGCCAGCATCATTAACCTCTCCAAACAAAAAGGTTACTAGTCATGCTGTGATAAATGCTGGACTAGCTTGCTTCTCTCTGTTTCCTGGAAAAGTCTTTCCAGAAAAATAGGCAATGGAGTTGCTAGTGGAGCTACTCAGAAAACCTTCCTGCAGGTTGATTCAGCTTAAAGGATAAATTAAATTCAGCTTAATATGATTTCTGCAGCTGAATAGATGCAAGAACGTTTTGAGGAATGGAATGAAAATCTTTATGTAATCATTTATGACCTGACCAGAGCTTCTCATCGTGTCAGCCCTGAGGATCTCTTGAGGCCTCTGTAGAGCTTTGGCTGTACACACAGGCCTGAGAATATTGTTTGCTTATATTTGGTGGTACAGTGCAGATGATTCTCAGTGTAGAAAGTCTGACAGATTCTCTCATTAAAAGAACGGCAGTAAGCAAAGCTGTGCTCTCTCACTGTGCTTGCATATAGGTACACTTCCATAATGCTTTTAGGCACAAAGAAAGATAAAAGCATCTTTATTCAACTTTGCCTAGATGGCAGATGCTCTGTGCTGTTCCAGATCTGCTAGTCTGTATTCTGGACACTACTGATAACGGCAAGCTGCTGGTAAGCGCTCTTGTATATGTTCAGTACATTTCTGTCAGTTTTGATCAAGCTGCTAAGTGGTTGAGTTTGACCATTAGCATAAGAAAAACGAAGGTCTGTTGCAGCCCTCTCCCTGCTAAAAGAGATGTTGAGGCCTTAAAGTACGCTGAAATAACAGAAGAATTCTGCTACCTCAGCAGTCTGCTGTCTGAATCACCATGTCACACTGAGGGCAGCAAGAATTGAAGCAGCCTCTGGAAGACAAAAACAGAATGACTAAAATGAAAGAGGCATCTCCATGTAAACAAATGTAGGTATGTACCATACAATTATTGTTACTACCCTACTGTATAGCTGCAAAACCAAGACACGTTACATTTATTGTTTCAAGGGACTAAGTCAGTCAGCTATGCTGTCTTTTTGCCTTTTCTAGAATAAAATGACAGGATTCGGTATGAAATACTAGAGTCTTATAGAACTGTCAAACATTTATCACTGACACAAAGCAGCTTCATTCTTCACTTCATGGTGCATGTGCCAGAAAACACACTACCCAAAGCCACTTTGTATAACCATTTAAAATACAAAGAAAGGATGAGGAGTAGGCTAATCTCCCCTCCTTGCAAAGACATGCTCAGTGCAAATCTTGAACATCAGTTCAGTGACATCGTTATCACAGAGTTGGAGGGTACGAATAAAGACCATCAGCTGCATTGGGAAGTATATACTTATTGTCTCAAAATTAATGAAGGAAAAAGTCAGAATAATGGTATGTATCACAAAGACAGGAGAGAAGAATATGTGAGTGTAAAGACCACAGGAGCTGACCACAAGTGTGTAGCAAAAAAAGGACAGTACATCTATGGTAAAAGACACACATGCTAAATTACCACACAGAGAAACTCACAAAAGCTTCATCACCATTTATTGGTACACATTACAACATGTAAGCACTATTGCTGTTTCAGAAAGGATTCTTCTTTTATTTAGAAAGTGTGGCACTCTAACGTCTCTGAAAGGACAGAAAAGACAGCACCAATCCTGAATCACTTTTAGATTTTATTGCTCAGACTGTTATAAATCATTAAGCTTGAGAACAATTTCTTTATGCTGTGGGAAGCTGTAATATTTTTTCCTGATGGGGACACTGCCCCTGCATATAATTCTGGTGTTTCACAAGTTTGGGCTCCAAATACACAGAAAGAGCTTTTTAAGACACTTTAGA
>WAAD01002500.1:13093-25466 GCA_013389945.1 Fregata magnificens
CGTCCGGCCGCCGGTGCTGGCAGCGGGGCAGATCCCAGGGCGAGCCCCGCCGGCGGCAGCGCGGAGGTGCCCCCCCGCGCCCCAGGAAGCTGTTTGCCGTGTTTGAGCCTCTGAAGAAAGCAGACTGTGTTTCTGCTCTCGGGGAATGGAGAATTAAAACGTTTACAAGCTTAAGCACTGCCTGTAGTAGCAAAGGAGATCCCTGATGCTTCTTTAGCAAGAGAAAGATACGAATAGGTATGAGCTTGCATTACAAATGGTGAAAATTCTCTTTTCTAACCTGAAATTAATTTCTTGGTGGTGACAGGTCTCAGGAAAACTGCTCATCGCTGTCTTCTTTAAAGAGTATTGCTGTCATTCTTTTGTTAAAAAGTTGAAAAAAAAAAACCCTTTTTAATCACCACTTTAAAACTACTACCTTTACTAGTACGTGCCAACGCTTAGAATAAACCTGATAAAATGTCTGGAGATCCTCTGGCCGTGAACTTCAGAACCACTGTATTTGCTGTCTCGTCTTGACACAGTAGCCTGAAAACGGTCATTTAATAATCAGAAGAACTATGGTTTTGGCTGGTTATTGCTATGTAGTGGCACTGCTGATAACCTAGAAGTTGGCTGATTGTGTATTAATTGTGCACAAACAGTAAGAAAGGTGACTGGGAGGATGATGAAACGAGAAGAAAGAATTCATCATACCTTTATTTAGTTGTCATGTGGTAATAACTTTTTTATTTGGCCTGGTTGCTCACTACAGCATTCTGTAGTCTGTGTGAAATAGGGCTAGATTCTGTAGCAGAGAGATAGCTGTATTGTAATGGGCACCCTTGTGTGAGTGGTTTCTGGAGGGTTGTTAAATAAAAGAGTGGCCAGTGTGCATAACTAATCAGTTAAGGTATTGAAATTCATTTGTTTACAGGGAAATCTGCATTTAAACATAAGGCTGCCTGCTTTCCAGAGTTCCTGGAATTCCAAAAGCAAGTAATTGGCATTAGTTATCAGAAATAAATTGGCTTTTAACTGTTCTATTTGGTGTAGTTGGCGTATGTAGAGTTCTGAGTGGCAGAAGGTAAGCTAAAATTTTGCAAACTCTGAACCCTAACATTAGGAATTGGGGGATGTAACTGTATTTGGAAAAGCAGGTCAAAGCAGTCAAGTATGCTGTGCTTTTCATGTGTGTTGAGGGCAGGGGAATGGCGTGCTTTGGAGACACAGGCTTGTGCATACTAACTGCAGTAGAAATATAAAGCGTGACAGCTGCAAAGTAGCAATATATAGAATATACATATTTAGCACTGTCTCACTTTCCCTCAGAAAGGAAAAGATAACATTATGAGTTGCATCACAATAGGCTAAAGATTTCCAGCATTGTGGATAGCTGTTTAGTGGGAGTGAGTCCATTCTTGCCTTTTGACCCAGTTATTTTTTTTCATGCCATTTTAAATGACTGGGCAAGAATGTATAGAATTTGTGCTCACGAAGTATTATTACTGTATTACATCTTAAACTTTGTGATATCCAGTTTTAGGGAGGGGTTGGGTTCTAGTTTGCATGGTAGTATGAGCTTTCTGAATTAATGTTAAGTGTCGCAGGAAACTGCTGTTTAGTGGTACAAAAAGTAGGTATCCACATAGTTATAAAATATATTGCTAAAAGTGAAGTAAAGCAGCAGCTCATGGAAGTGCTCCTGCCTGTGGCAAATAGCAGTCCTGACAGCACATTTACTTAGCCTGCAGGGTAACAACTCCTGAGATGTATCAGAGGGAAGCTAGAGCATTGGTACAGCTGAAGCACTGGTACAATATGCAGTTAATTAGCTGATTTAGGCTTAATAGTTACATCTTACTATGTTCAAGAAAATCCATGATCAGAAGTTTATTTTGCATCTGTGGATGCAGGAAGAATGCAAGTGTGGGGGTAGGATCTGAAGGTTCCCCCTTCAGTACTGAAGGACTTAAAAGCATTAGTGGTTTGGCACAGTGGAGTAGGTCGGCAGTAAATGAAAAGGGTCAGATGCATCTTGGAAAGAGAAGTAATTAATATAATGGGTATTTAGTGATTGATTGTAAAGTCTCATTTCTAACAATGTCACAGCATGTATGCTATTACCCGAGTACATTGTAACTTAAGAATCTCTACGCAAAAAAAAAACCCCAGTCCATTCCGCATCCTAGTTCTTGCTTGCTGAGCATTGTTCTTTCCTTTAAAGATGGCATTGGTCTGAGAAATGAATGACGTACAGTACTTGTATTACTGCTAAAACTCTTTGTAAAAGAGGAGAGGAAAATATGTAAGTAAACTAGTCTGAACAAGTTTCAGATGGAAGCTATGAAGGAAGAATGTTCTGTGGTTGAAGGAATGGTGTCATTAGTTCACCTGCTCAGTCTGTCCTACACAACTATGAATCATTGTATTTCTGTGCAGCTATAACATACCTACGCTTCAGTATGAAAAAATATTTTGCAGGTGCGGGACTGCATTCAGAAAACGCTGACTGAATGGAGCTCAAAGATTGGACAAGACCTAAATCAGGTAGGAGAGGTATCGTGTGTTATCCATGATACACGTGAAAACCGAGAAATATGTAGTTGGTTACACCTTTTAAAATACAAATGAATCTACTGAATTTCTATAGGAGGATCTGCAGCTCCAGTTATCTTAAAAGAGTATTTCTCACACACCCCCTTTTTTTTTTTTTCTTTTTAATATTTAGTAAATTTGGAGAGGTTAAGAAATACCGAAGTAAAGAATCCTCTTGATGGCAAATAAGACAATTCTTGGCAAAATAGAAGTCCTGGTCTGTAAGATTTCAAGTTCATTGTTGAGGCAATCACAAAAAAAAAAGAAAACCCAAACCCCTCTGTGTACCTTAGAAGTTTGCTACCACGCTTGTAGAAACTCAATGGAGAATTATCTAAACTATGGAGGTTATAAACTAGGTTGCTCAAGATCATCCTGTTTCGAGGGCAACTCTGAGGTGTAGCCTTGGTTGTCTCAGAAATATTTCTGAAGATGCAGAAGTGCCAATTTTTCCCTTAAGAGCTAAAGACTTCCACATAATCGTTAAAACCACAATCATGGGCATCCGACATCAAGAACTTGGTGTATTTGCCTGCTCCTCTTTCAATATTGCTTCTGAAATTCAGCAAAGCAGTAATAGGTTCCCACTAAATACATAATTTACTCTGTGAAATATTAGCATGTTTCATTTAAAAAAAAAAAAAAAGCCAACCTAAAAAACTTTCCTGACCATTTCTTTGGGTTTTGTTACTAGTTCTTGTGTAATGGTGGCATCAATTGCACGTTGCTGCATTCCATGCTGGAGGCAGTTATTGCTGAATGATTTGTGGAAGATCTAATGATTGCTCAAGAAGAGAACATAAATAAACATTTGTCTTTGGAAGATGTAGTGATGCATTTGAAGTTAATTATTTAGTGTAAGCTAGGTTATACTGTCAAAACACGTTAACTGCATAATACCAAATTCTTTTATGAATTATATTGGTTTCCAGTAATTAACAAAAAAATTTAACTTTTGTTTAAAATGTTGACTGTATGGAATAACTTGAAGACTTGCTTGAGGATTTTTTGGTAGGACAGCAAAAATTACCAAAGAGTTCTTGGTTGGGGGCGGGGTGAGGGGGGTGTGTGTGTGTATAGTACAAAATCTCATGTAGGTAAAGACTTTAAAAAGTCACTTTGTGCCAACTGACATGAGATGTCAGCCTAGTCTTAAATGAGGTCAGAGGGTGAAATCTATGAAACTTTCCTAATTTTTAGTTTCAAAATTATTGTTTTAAATTTGTATTTTACAGCATTTTCACTGTAGGCTTTTCATAGGCTTCACTGAAATTACAAAATACTTTTATGCAAAGATGTTCCCACCCAAAGCCCCTAATTCTGATAATGTTTTTTTTTCAGCTGGTTATGAGGCTTTTTTTAAAGCAAGGCATTTTGAATTGGCACAACAATCTGTTCACATCAGAAAATCAAAACACTACTAAATCTTATTCCAATAATTCTTATCAGTAATTTGTATTTTTTATATTAGGGGCATATAGGGCCTTTTACATAGCTTCATTTTCCTGACCTCCCCTCAGAGGTCAAGAAGCATTAGGTTACTTACTTTCTGTCATTGCATTTTTATACTATTTTTGTTTCTAAATGCTGTAAGGCTTATAGGCTTATTATTACTATTATTACTTAAAAACATTCTTCAGGAACTTACTGTCTCCTCTTGACAAGTTGTTCCTAAGTCTCATGTACTTACTACAGGAAATACTGGAGGTTCTGGAATGTACTGTAGCTCAAGCTATAGAAAAAATAAATCCTGAAGAAAGGGATGAGTTGAAAGTATCAGGTAAGAACGTAGTCAAAAATCTGGTGGCATAAAAAGGTTTCATATGCAGTCATTAACAGGATGTTCATATATGCATATTTTTTCCACCATGTTTTGTAATTGCAAAGTCAAATGACATCAGTGCATGTCAATGACAATGACACTGTTGTACTTTGGGTAATCTAGAAGTTGGCTAAGAAAGACTCGAATTCATATTTCAGGTTTTAAAGCAGCTCAGCATTTTTCTAGTTTAACTTGCATCCCCTCAAGACATTTTAAATGTATTTTGTGAATCTTTGACTTTTCTGAAGCACAATATTACAGATAATACTGCAATTGAGAAATAGCATTGGAAGCACATTTATTTGCGTAATTTTTCCAGGTTGAATATGATGAACTTGAAGGAGGCAGTCCAAACTAACACTAGTACATTTTGAGTCTCAGTAAGTTGTGAAGAAGTCTGTTTGTACTATTACGTTTGGGGTTTTTATACAGGTTGTTACAGTTATTGCTTAGTGTCTTGATGCTTAAGTCCTAGCTTTACAGCTTATTTGATCATCTAACTGGATGATTTCTCGTTCTGAGACTGCACAACAACTTTGAAATTTAAGAGAACAGTGTCTTTATTGGGCAGTCACCTTTCAGAAGGTTGGTTTTTCCCCGCCCGCACTGTTTGAAGTAATTGGTGTATATTCTAAGAACCCTTTACCCAAGAACTCATAAGTAGTGTATGTAACAAAAGTAAATAGCTATATATTTAATAATAGCTGGCTTGTTTAGTTATTGATTCTAGTTTCTTTGAAAACAGCAAAACTCTTCATCGTTGGATCAAACTCTTCATCGATTAGAGATGCAGTTGACCTGGGTAAGTGTGAAACTCAAACTTCTGGTAGGGTTTCTTTTTTACATTAGTACTTAGCCATAAAATTAGAACCTTTTCCATCTAAGAGGTGTATTTAGTGACTGTCACAAGTATATCCTGTTTTCTTATTAAGAGACACTTAGTTAATCAAGTTGATTTACATGTTAGTTCACTTATTAAATGTGGATCGCTGTAGCCTTGGGTCTGCAAACTCAAATCTGATTCCTTGCTCCAAGCAGGAGTGAGTTTTTATTCTTCCACACAAAACTTGTTAAAAAGTGAATAGTGTGTGATGTTCTAGTAACAGCGCACATGATGAACTTCACTACTAACTGTGCAAGATTTCAGAGATTATTTAGGAAATAAAACAATGCTGCAAGCAGCTGATGAAATAGTGAAGTTTTATTGAAAACACAATGCAATGGCTGTACTGATACATAAAGTTTTGTTAGCCTAATGTAGCAGTAACTGTGAGCAGCACTGAACTTTACCACTTTGCAATATTGTTGGGAATGAGGGGTTACCAAAGAACAAAGGGTCAGATATCATTCCTTTCTATTGATACCCCAGTTAATAGCCTCTTTATTGGAAATAAAACAATGCTGCAAGCAGCTGATGAAATAGTGAAGTTTTATTGAAAACACAATGCAATGGCTGTACTGATACATAAAGTTTTGTTAGCCTAATGTAGNTTTATTGTAAGTTGTAGTACCATTTGTTAAAAATACGTGGATAGAATCCTCCTCCAGAAGAAAATTATTTAGCTACTTAGTTTTATTCATTTTGCTGTGCAGAAGAGGCCTCATGACTTGCAGCTTTCCTAAAGCTCAGTGATACTCGAAGACTTGCCACTTCTCTCTGGCAATTTAAAACTCCGTATTTGGTGTGCTTTTAGTCTAACTGCTCACATATATCAAATGTGGTGTACATGCCCTGTGCTTGAGTTATAGTTCAGAGTGAAAGTTACAAATTTGGAAAGAAATTGAGAGTGAAGGAATCAAGAATTGTATGCCACCGCTGTCTTCAGAGAAAAATATAGTTTTAACATTGAAAAGGAGAAAGAAGCTTCCCGCTTTTTTTAGTGGGGGGGGTTTTTTTGGGTTCCCCCCCCCCCCGCCGCCCCTACAACTACAACTGAAACTTGGCCTTCAGCTGTCTGTTTGATTCTTTGCTAAAAATTTTGTGTTACTATCCTTGACTGCTGATACACTCAGAGTTTCAAATGGTGAGTGGGAAGCTAGCAGAGTGAAGCAGGAGGTGTGGGGTTTTTGCTGAATTTGAAGAGTCATGCTGCTTATGTTTGTATCTCAAAAGATTTTGCAGTGTCTCTGTTCTTTTTCCTCAGCGTGTTCTGCCCTCGGAGTTGCTCAATTAGACTCTGTCATTATTGCCCCACCTCTCGTTGAAGATGGAACTAGCCTCTCCTTGGAGTATTTGCAACCTTATTGGCAAGAACTTGAAACTCTAGTTCAGAACAAAAAGATTGTTGCCATAGGTACCTCTGACCTAGATAAAACACTGTTAGAGCAGCTGTATTTGTGGGCACAGGTAAGAACAAACTTCCTACTTATAGCATTTCTAGGACAGAGTAACTGTTCTGTTGGCTGCCACGTTGTTACAAACTTCTGTTATAAATGGGTTTATATACAAAATATTAATTAGCCCTGTTATTTTCAGCATCTTATGGATGGTCACAATGTTGTTCAAGGTGGGGGAGACTCAAAGTATGGTTGTCACTTGTTCGGTGTTCTTGCATACAGGCCAGCAAAGGCTGGAAACCACGGGTCTCTTCAGTAGCAGGTTCTTTGAAGTAGTTAAGTTTTGAATGCTCTTATATTTAGACAGGAGTATAAACAGTACTTTTAAGCCTTCAGATTTATTCCAGCGGCTCTGAAAACATAGCTGTTTTCACTTTAAGCTGTGCTATGAATGGAAGGATTCCCCCTTAGAAAAATGCTGTTTGAGTGCTAAGCTTAAATGTAAAGAGGAGGACAGGCTGTGAATCAAGTGGCACGATATTTTGTTGTCCAGTGTGACTAATTGCCTCTTGTAACATTTAAGTGATGGAGGTCTGTACTAGTATGTGGCCACGCTCATGTAAGCTTGTGGATTTACTGTTTCCTTATTCGTTCTTTGAATATTCCTCTTATGACATTTCTTTTGTGGTATGTGAACATACTGTATCTGTGTAAGAGGTCCTGCTGAGAGTTCTGATCTGTGCTCTTTGCTGTTTTGTGTATACTGAGAGGAGGAAAATTGAAAGGATTAATGACCACCTGCATGGGGATCATAGATGCAGTTTGTGATGAGCAGAGAGTCAGTGGAAGAGAGTCCCTTTTAACTTAATCTGATCTAGGCACTTACCAGAAGGCATGGAAGACTGCAAATTATATACCCTTAACAAAAATTATTTGGAATTTTTTTAAGTCTTTTTCAAACTAACACCCCTATAATGTTTTTACTACAACCTGCTGCTGTTTAGGGAGCACAGCAGACAAGAAGCCAGAATGGGTTAGTACTCATCTTGCTGTGGCAGCACCTGAAGTTAGATCCTATTCTTGTTTTGGGCTCTGTGCTGCAGGAAATGGCAGACATAGGAGTTGCCTGTTCAGCATCATGCAGAATTAATTAGCCTTGTTCAGACCCCGAAACAATTGTCAAAGGCAAATTGTTCAAAGCAAAATTTCTGTTGTAATAGAGGGCATGGGGGAAACAACTAAACAACTAAAATATGTACATTAATATTTTTCTTCTTATAAAAGTATTCTGTTACTTTCAGGTGAAACCGAGTAGTAATCAGGTGAACCTAGCCTCCTGTTGTGTGATGCCACCTGATCTCACAGCATTTGCAAAACAGTTTGACATACAGCTGTTAACTCACAATGACCCGAAAGGTAAGGCTTTGCCAGATAAGTTAACAGAAAAGTTCTAAATGCATTTATTCAGTACAAAATCAGGAATAATCTTTCTCTTCAAACTTTGTTACATTTGAATCCTGAACAAAGGATTCTGAAAGTTTCACCTCTATAAAATATTTCTATTAAGTTCTTGCTTTTGCTTCAAGAAAGCGGGGGGGAAGGTAATCTTCCAGCCTTGGATAGTTTCTTGAAATCGTTTTAATCAGAGAAAATAGAAGAACAAACTACTGAGAAATTTGTACTACATATGTTCAGAAAATAGCTTATTTCCACAAAACGTAAAATGAAATGACAGTTGTATTGCTGAAGGCCAGTAAATGACGGATAAAAGTCCACCTGCCCGGAACTTGTCTGTGAAATGGCTTGCATAGGAATGTTGATGGTCAGTTGATTTTTTTTTTGAGTAGTTTGGAAATGTTAGACATATAAAATTATTACGCTTTAAGCAGGATTCTTTCAAAGTAGTGACTTCTTAAAATAATATTATTACAGAAAGAGTTGGTGTAAATTCTTTACTTGTTTCGTGCAGAGATTTGTTTATTAAATGATTGAAGGACTTGGCCGCTTTCCTTTAGACTCTAGAACTCCAAGTTACCAGCTCCCTAGAATATTCTGGGATATTATATTAGTTTCTCTCAAACATCATCTAATCTTCTTCACTATAATGATGCCTTAAATATCTTGCTGGAATTGTAAGTGAGAAGTCTTAAACAATATTTAGTTAGTTCCTTCCCTACATTCCTCCTTATGACCAACTATTCATGATTATCATACTTTTCCTTCGTTCTCCTTTCTTCCCATCCCCACCCCCCACCCCTGAAGAAAAGTATTTATGAGGTACATGTTCTATAGTACCACTGTTACAGCTAATGAATTTCATCAGTGCTTGAGCACGTATCAGCACTGCTCTGGCAGCATACAAGATGAATTGCCATTCAACCTGACAATTTCCATGTCCTGTGAAGTCCAAAGTGTAATCTGCAGTTTAGTAAATACTATTGAGAGTCGTGAAATGAAGGAGAAGAGAATTTGGACAGAAAACAAAGCAAGGAGTGATTCCCTTATGCATTGTTTGCTAAGGTTAACTTTTCTGTAATGGTCAGCTGAAGAGTGTTGAGACTATCTTTTGGGAACACTTCTTATCAAAGAGATTGTTCCCTTGACTGACTTTCCAGAGGAAACTAGGAGGATTTGTACTTGCCTTCTTTTTCTGCTTTGTGGCATTTAAGCCCATTTTTCTTAATGCTTTCTGGGCTTGTGGTTATTATGAGCCTAGTTATGGGAGATGCTATAAACGTTGAGCTTCCAGTGACTGCAGAGGTAACTAAGAATGCTCAGTGCTTTGCTGATTTCAGCCTTATGCTTTACTCACCTCTGGTTTGTCTAGCTAGCTTCTCAAATTTAATTTTCATTTTTTCCTGCTAATGGCTCTGCTGATCAACTCTGTTTGATACTGTAGAAATCTCGGTTAATTAGTTTTGTGGGAAATACTCAACGTCACAAAAAAATGTGTCCTGAAGATTTCTTCTGTAATACTCAGCTGGTTTTACCCTACGTGTATCCTGGGAGACTGGATCCGTGGAGTATCTGGCGCTGTTTAAGATTTTTGACTGTAGGAAAAGGCTTCTCTTACTAAGTGTTGCTTTTTGCAGCTGCTTACATGACATTATTTAAAGCATGAATATCCTTTTTTAACTTCAGAATTACTTTGTGAAGCAAGTTTCCAAGAAGTTCTTCAGGAAAGCATGCAGAACACGAAAGCACACGAGTGGATTCCTCTATGGCTTCTCCGGTATTCAGTCATTGTTAAAAGCAGAGGAATTATCAAGTCCAAAGGCTATATCATGCAAGCTAAAAGAAATGCCTCTTAAAACGCTTTCTTTTTTAATGGCTTACTGTTTTAATTTCTTGGGGATGGGGGAACATTGCTTTTTTCATAGAAACGCTTTTACAGCATTTGTAACAAAGACCAAAAGTTGTAATTATTCAGTGTGGTGTCAGCAGGAGTGTCTGCAGTGTTCTAACGCTGTTTTTCTTTCTTAACCTACTGACCAGTTCATTTAAACTATGAAATATTTGGGGTTTGTTGTTTTTAATTGAAATTATCGCTAGAGAAACAGTTTAAAATATTTTTCTTTGTATGACCAGTTCACTGTAAGATTATCATTATATTTTAGCTGCCATCTGGTAGTATAGAGAAACTTTATATTTTTAGTTAAAAAAAAAAAATTTCTCTTAAATAATAGTTACTTATCTGGTAGGTACATAGATGTCAAGAATTCAAGGACTAGTTTTTATAGAAAATTGTCATCTTTTATGAAAAATTACCCCAATAAATTAAACTGGCATCTCATTACTTGGTATGTATATATAGGTAAGTCAGCTGTTTAATTTGTGCAGATGGGAAAATGGGTTTATTTTTAATATAGTGTAAAAGACCTCTATGATTTAGAAAAAGTGCATCTTCTAAATTACTTTCTGACTGTTACTTGAATTCCTTCTGGCTTCTTTGTGCCTCAATATGCTTTGTTTAGTGTTTGCACAAGTGTGATGGCATCTTTACCATTTGAAATAGAAAATGCATTATTGTGTGAGTGTTTAAAATAAGAATTGACAACAAGTGATGAAAAAAAAGATCTGTTAATGAAAAATTTATTTGTGCCTGTCTTCTCAACTGTGGCTTGTTTTTTTGATACCTGTGAACTACGTACTCAGAATCGGCCAAGTCGGTACAGATAGTAAATGTTGAAGCTGTTCACTATAGGATTGTGTAAAATGGATGACTTCTTTTGGGGTTGTCTAGGAAACCTGATTGCTTGAGTGCCATTCAGAAATGATGTAAGCAAGGGTTAGCTTGAAGTTAAGTATATTTCTGTTTGGCAGTAGCTTTAGCGCACTGGCTTTTGAATCCTAGAGAGATTGCTGCAGCTAAGGCAAGGCTTCTGGTTTAATGTAGTCTTTCTATCAAAAAGGCCTTTTCATTTCCTTGGCCTTTAAATTAGAACAGATAGCAAAAGCTCAACTTGTAGTTCAGGAGGAGCTTGATACTGAGTGTCTTAACTCATTTTCCTTTTGATTTCAGGCAGGAGCACGGCTTCATACTAATAGTACTCATTAACTTCACTTGTACGTATTTTGAAATTTGGACTGTAAGGGAATGAATTTTCACCAACATCTTTCAAATTCTGTTATGTGAGCAGCTAGTGGAATTTGAATGCTTGTAGGCAGTGTCTAGAGTGTCAGCTTCCTATAATCCATTCCACTAAGTTAAAAGATTAATCTTTTCCAAGATACCTTTTGAGTCCTCAAATATCTCACCTGTAGGTGCCAAATACCAGGAAATTCTCCTGGACTTCTTCAGTTCTTTTGATAAATGAGAAAGAGAGGGAACTGGAACTAGTAATGCATCAATAAAAGCTTGAATTATTTTCTCCTACTCAAAATGTAGTCTTTTTTTTTTTTTTATGTCGGGTCAGTGTGAATCAGAGTTTCAAAACTACACGAGTTTCATTTTAAACTTCTCTACCAGCTTCGAGTTGTGTGCTGCTGATGATCAACCACTATCTGTAAATTCTGTCTCTGTGTTTGGCTGTTGACATTCTGTACTGTATTAGGCTTGCACGTGTGCTCGGTTTTGTAAATTTAAGTGCTACAAACAAGAATTGTGCTAAAACAAGGTATGGGCTGCTCTAATGGGGTAATTATTTATTTCCTTTCTGTAAACTGTTTAACAATTTGTTTGCTGTAGAATAGTACCCTTTAAGATGTGATAACTTTAAGACACGATAATCTTATTTTTCTAGAGTCACCGATAGCGTAACATTTTATCAGGTTATCTCATTGATTTGTTTTGCGTCCCAAGCGGGAGAGATGGGATTTCCTTCCATGAGAGAAACTTGAAAGTTTTAATTAAAATTTGAAATTCTTGCAGGCTTTTAGTCTGTGCTTTGTACGAATTCTCATCCTCCCGGTATTTTACATCGTCATAAATAGGATTTTACACTTAATGGGGTCTTAAGTGTCCCGCGCTCTGGGATTTCATCACCTAATGGCACATATAACCCCCTCCCTGACCGAGGACGCGCCGCCCTGCAGCGGGGCGCGCTGGGCTGCAGTTGCCGCCGTGCTTTCCGGTACAAACCCGGCAGGCTGCAGCGCGCCGCGTCTCCCCCGTCCCCGTCCGTTCTCCATTTTACCCGCGCCTCTGACCCGGCCCTGACGGGCCGCCCTCTCTCCCCGGAAGGGCGGGCGGAAGGG
>WAAD01002500.1:25574-59617 GCA_013389945.1 Fregata magnificens
CGGCCCTGCGGGGCGCTCGCCGGCTGGCCGTGCCACCGCCCTCCCCGCTCGGGGCCTGCAGCCGTTGTAGGCTGTTGTTGAGCCATTTAACGTGGCGAGTTAAAGGTTGGGGGGAGGGGGTTGTGGTTCTGGTTTTATTTCTTTTTCCTTTGCGCTGCAGTTATTTTAACATTTCTGTGTGGCTTTTCCACTAGACGTGAAAACACTGTCGCGTGAATACCGATAGTTTAGGTCACATGGTTTATGTTGATCCAACATTGTTCTGTGTTTTGGGAAGATCCTGCTATTGCAGTGTGTTGTTTGTTTCCGAAATTTTGAATTGTCTTCCAGGTAACTTACAAGCATCGTTAAAGAAGCATATTATACTTCGTGTTGCAGTTGCTGTGAGGCCACTCTGTTCCTGAAACTGCTAAAATTGGTTATGGAAACCATTTTGGGGCGCATTCTGCCAGTTGCTAGGCTTCGGTGTTTTATAGTTCAGCAAATCTTTGAATGTTTCTGAACATCGTTTCTGGATTTGCTTCCCATGACAGCTTGCCAGAACTTCTTAGAATCAGAAGATTTCTGTTTGTATTTCTTAATGTGCTTATTTATATTTCTTAATGGATGTGTGTGTTTCTTCTCCTGCCTTGACCAAAAGACAGTAGACAAACAGATAAGCAAGGGAAATGGTTTATTAACACATCTTCCACATAGATAGGGCTACACAGTGACATATAATATGTTGTCAGCTTGAGTAGATTTGTTTAAAAAGATTGTTAGTGATTTGTGTAGCACCCTTTTTAATGGGGTTATTTTATCTGTCAACATTTTTTTTTAACTCCTTTTCTAGATGGCATCTGCTGAAATTAGTACTCCTATGTCTATGAGGATGACTAGAAGAAGAACTAAATCAATTTGTAAGCCAGAGGTAATTCAGGAATCTCAGTCTGAAGAGGTGGAACATGCAGAAACACAGTCAGATGTCAATGATAGTTGTTTAGAGATGCAAATTACTAGAAATGAGAACACAACTGTTCATTCAGTGCAATCAGTTGCTGAACCAAAAGCTGATGGCGATGTGTCAGAAACAGAATCAAACTGCTCTGCTGCGTCTGGACTTCAGACACCTTTGATTATAAGAGTAACAAGAAGACGACAAATTGTAGTTCCTTATCAGCCAGATTCTCCTGGCAAAAAAAGACATGACAAGACAGCTTTTCTAAATAAGTTAAGCAGGATTCTGGACGACGATGATATCTCTGAAGCTGAGTCTTGTTCCTCTGCTGTTTCTGGTGTCCAGATGCCTGATGTTACCAGAACTACAAGAAGGAGACGAAGCAAAAAGAAATTGCAGCCAGATACAGTTTGTGAAGCCCAGAGTGAAGATATTTCTGATGCAGAGTCATGCTGCTTAAGTTCTCATATGGAACCACCCATCACTACCAAACGAATTACTAGGAGCATGCAAATGAAATCACAAGCAGAAAATACTAAACAGACTGAGGAAGGAAACAGAATTGTTTCAGAAGATGTGAATTTAATTGAGGACACTGTTAAATCTGAGCTAGTAATAATTTCTGATTCTAGGCCTGCTGCAGAACTTGTCTCTGACACAGAAGATGCTTCCTCCATCATTGACGGTAATAAAGAACCCAATTCACCCAAAAGCAAACGTTCTTCCAAATCTGTCAATACAATCAGGAGTGAAGACGTGGAAGAAGAGGTTTTGAATGATGTGACACCCAGTAGTCTTACAAAAATGAAACAAAGTGATACTGAATCGCCTGGGAAAAAAGCAATAAAAAATACACAGTGCGTTGGGGTAGATGATTCGGAGGAAGCATGTGGCCAAATACGAGAAGAACACAGTAAAATACTCGTGAGGGAGGGGAAATTGGAGCATATGGATCTTTCTTTGACTGATTGCATGAGTCCCAAACAATTCTTAGAATCCCAAGGGCAAACAACACCAAATGAAAGTAAAAAAATTCCAGAATGCAAAAGAGCAGATGCGGAGGCAGACGCACAGCAATCTTTCACCTGTGCTGATAAGTTAAGAAAGGGTGAACAAGCTAGTGCAGTGAGCAGCCCACAGAAGGACACAGCTGTTGCACAAAGAACTGATAGTGTTGGTGGACACAGGATGCTTGAAATCGGTGTGGACGGTGGTGAAGACCAAATAGGACAATATGCTGAATCTGTATCCCACAGCAGTGAAAGATCAAGCACTGGAAACGAGTCTGTTGCATTGTTTCTGAGCAAAAATGAAAGTGATGAATCTGAAAATAGCGATGTGGCGGATACAGTTGAAGAGAATCTGTGTTATAAAGGGGCAGATGAGAGGACTGCTTCCCTCAACAAATCGTTAAAAACCAGTTCACTGCATGCCGAAGGGCTTTTTGTAATCGATACTGAGCCTGGCATGAGTTCCAGCCAAAAGTATTATCTAGATCAGGTAGACCAAGATAGCGATGCTGAAACTAAGCATGAAGGAAGTGAAAAAGGTGAAGAATCCTCAGATCTGGAAGAGGCTGAAGAGGAATTGATAGATGAAGATGAGAAAGATGAAGATGATGATTTGTTGAAAAGTAAGATTGACGTGTAAGTATCTTTTTGGGAATAACTAAAGAATCTGCATTTCATTCAAGCATATGTGTAGGATATGTACATTAAGTGCTAAATGACGTGGAATAAATGAGGGAGTGGTCTCATCACATAAGTCATATTGATGAGGAAAGTGGGGTTGCACAGATTATAAAATACAAATATAGTCCATAAATTCAGGGCTTGGGGTTTTTTCAGTTTTGTATATAGCAGAACAGAACTCTGAAATATTTAGGCATCTGGAGGCCTTGTATATGTTCAGCTTAAAAAAATGTGAAACAGGGTTAAACTGGTTGGGCTGACTTAATTGCTTATTCAGGTCATGGTTTTCTTAATTGTTGATTTTTTAGTTTGGATATAAACAACAAAAAATCCAGTAAATTCCTTACACGTTGCCTAATGAGATCATGCTTTTTAATCCTAAACAGTTGCGTATACTTTTATGTTTTCAGTTCTTGTTGGGCTGTGGGATGGTGACACTTCAAGTGAAATCAGCCCAGCATAGAATCATGGAATAATTTAGGTGGGATGGGGACCTCTTGAGCTCTTGTAGTCCAGCTCCTGCTAAAATCCCTTTATATGCTTCACATGTTTAAAGCATAATACTCTGTTTAGGTTGGATAAATAAGTCTTAATCTTCTAAAAACCTTCAGGTAGGCCAGAAGTCTTACAAAAACTTAGCCAAGCATTCAGTGTAAAGGCTTTATAGAAGATTAGTCACAGTTTAATAGAAAGCTGTAAAGGGCTTGTATTAATAAGCATTCAAGCTACAATAAATATCTGTTGTACCTCTTCAGATAGTACCATATTTTTCCATAATACTTTATAGCTTTTTAAGCATTCTTGTCATCAGAAACCTCCTTTTGAGTCAGCTGTCGTACATTGTTTGCAGATACATTCCTTTGGCTGCCTGAATGAAGTAATGAAAAAAATGTGAAACTTACTAGCTTTGAAATGTTAATAATGTTATTCCTAGTACTGTTACACAGACAAGGACTTAAAACACTTTCAAGATGAATTCTAGCTTCTTCATACTTCTCACTAAGAGTTGACAATATTTTTACTGCCCATATGTTTGTGCTTTTGTGTTTTTTTTTTTTTTTTTCTCTTTAGCTAGCAAGCTTCTCAATGTATAGAAGGAGGATGCTGGTCATGAGTTCTTTTGGCAAGGTTAACTGAATTAAGAATTCAATTTTATGGAAGATAGTAATATCTAAGATAAGAATACAGCATCAGAGTTAATATGAAAGATTTGTGAAAGTGATTCCACAAGTATTGTTCTTTAATAAACTCTCACTTCATATAATGGCATGATTGGTTTTCCCCCTCATCTTCTGTCACCTCTGAATTATGTATTTCTTCTAGAGACCGAGAGTTAAAATCATTGCAGAGCTGAACCTAAGAGGCAAGAATAAGAAAAGTATTTTTTTCCTGTTTATCTTTCTCAGAGGACAGTAGAAGGTTTAGCTGCATGCTTGTTACAATATTCTAATCATTAACTATTTTCCTTTTTAGTTTACATCTTTCCAGCAGCATAGACCCTGGTTTGAATATCAAGAAGCTTGGAGGTTTATATATTAGTTTTGATGCAAAAAAACAGAAGCCTAGATCGAGTGTAATGAAGCAACTGAAGGAGAAGAAAAAAGATCAGGTAGTGTGTTTACAATTATGCAGTTAACCTGAGACTACAATAACACAAAGTTGTTAATTTAATAAGGTTGGTTTACTTGTTTTTAAAGAAGTATCCTGTTTTACGGTTTTCTGAGAACTTCCATTCTTTTTGGCCAAAGTGTGGACTTAACGTTTGGTTTTAATGGTAAGAATTTAAATACATGTGACACTTCAGAAACTGAAAAGCAGTGCAAATGCCAGCATTATCTTGTAAAATAAAACTAAGTTGATTATGCCTGCAGTTTGGCCTAATGGTACACGAGCTGAAGGTCTGCTAACAAGATATTTAGTCCCTAGCAAGAATGAATTTCAGTAAATAAAGGTCTGTACTCTTCCTGATATGGAATTAGCAGTTTGATTTCAAAAGCACCCTTTGAGATAAAGGGAATGTGTTATTCTCATTGAGACTGTTTTCTTAGGCTTATCCATGATAACCCTCTTTATTCCAGACCGTTTGCTATCTCATTTCTTCCAGAGTTAGCCAGCTGCTTTCTGTTGTTGGCCAGGGTTCTGTTTTGAAGATCCCTACTACTTTCGTTGTGGATCAAAGAAGCTCGAGTATTGTATTACAATGCTTGCTTAGGTTCTGCATGATTATTTTAGTAGGTTCTGTAAATAGGGTAAAGCACGAAAATTTGTATTGGTGAGGTGACTGTCTAATGTTAAAAAAAATTCTTACAGCTCTTGCAGAAGAGTATGATAACTCCAGACTTTGAAAAAAAGGAATGTGTCCCACCCTTCAGGGAATCGCTTCACCAGCTAAAGAAACAGCGCAGGGTAAGTGAAGAGCTGATAATGCCTCAAATAACAAAACAAACTTTGGTAGAAAGCCCCATGCTGGGACTGTGTGCATATACTGGAAGTGGAGTGATGAACTGCAATTTAGTGTCTTCCTTGAGCCATCCTGTGAAAAGCCATCCTTTTAGTCACCAGGACAGTGAAGTGAAAGATAATGTCCTCAGGTGGCACAAATCTGTCATTAATACAGTGCTGATGACCTTCTTATGATAAGGGTCATAAAATACGCTTTTTTTAAAGGTACAGAGTTATGTTCTAAATGCTTTCCCCATCTTCTGGAGGGGAGAGTTACCTGCTCTATCCTGTCCTAGTTGCTGAATGCAAATTTTTTATTCTCGGTATTGCATCCTAGGCAGAGCGAGAGAAAACAACAGGTGACGGTTGGTTTGGTATGAAAGCTCCAGAAATCACGAGTGAACTGAAAAATGATCTTAAAGTTTTGAAGATGAGAGCTTCGTTGGACCCTAAGCATTTTTATAAGAAGAATGATAGAGATGGTCTACCCAAGTACTTCCAGGTAAGGAAATGGCAGAAAGTGGCATTCTACTGCTGAAGTTTTGAACAGCTGTTCTTATTCCCTGCCTTTTGTGTAGGTAGCCTCTATGTTCATTTAATTTCATAGCTTAATTACTAAAGTATTTTGATTACTTGGCTGCAGTTTACAACTGCTTAACTCTATATTACATATGTGTGTATGCTGGGGTTTAATTTCAGCTGATCTCAGAGTACTGAACAAACATCTGACTTAATCCGTATTCTGAACCCTCAGTGGACTAGATTTTCATTGCTTTTTTAAAGTATTAGCCTTTTTTAACAAGTGTGTAGAAAATAATTAGCATTTATTTTCTTACTAGCTAATACAGTTTGAATGGAGACAGCTAGCTTTGTGACCAGCCAGGATTTCTGCTGCTGTAGCTCTCAGCTTTGAAGTGGTTTGCATAAAGAGAATAATTACAGCAGAAACTATAGAAATAGGCTTCCGTCTACTTAGGCCTGTTTGAATAGTTAGCACGCTGGAGGAAATTGTTTTCATTTCTCAAAATATTACCACTTCACTCTAAAGGGTGGGTCTTGTATGTTTTGAAGTTTCTGGACATAGAAAAACTTAGAATTGCTCCACATAATGAGATCTGCGCAGGTCTCTTTTCACTACGTGAAACATGTACTCCGTGTCTTTCCACTACTAACCTGAATCATCAGAACTGGCTAACATGCCGGTTGGAAAAATGTGATGCATTCCAGGATGAAGCCCTTGTATTAGAGCTGAATTAACTGCTGTGTAGCCATCTAGCAAAATAACCACAATGACAGAGACAGGAAAGAGTTAAGGGTTTCCTTTCCCTCCTTGGGAAAAAGTTTAAAAGTTAAGAACTGGATTTCTTTTATGAGTACAAGTGTTGATGCAGCAGTCCAGTGTTGAAAACTGTACAGTCTTAAAGCTCAGGCCCTCATCTGTGCACTAAACAATGAGACAGAAAGTGACTCTGCATACAAAACATTGCTTAATTCTTTTGATACTTTGCACTTTCTTAAGACACCATCCTGATCTTTTCTGTAGGTGTCTTTACACTTGTTGCTGAGGATTAAAAGAAAAGGGGGGGGGGGGGGGGGGGGTGTGGGGAAATAATCAACATCTTGCTGTACAGTAAGAATGTTTTAACTTCTGTTTTTTCTAGGTTGGAACTGTGGTTGATTCTCCCATAGACTTTTACCATAGTCGAATCCCTAAGAAACAAAGGAAGAGAACAATTGTTGAAGAGCTGCTTGCGGATTCTGAGTTTAGAAGGTATTTAAAAATGGTTTTGTAATTCTAATATCCTATGTAAGAGAGGAGTATTTTTAACTACGTAACTGTCTTTGTTGGTTTTATTCAGCTTATGGGTTTTTTTAATACTTGAAAGAAAACTTTTTAGTCTGTTTTAGCACTTCAGCAGCACTGCCATTGAGAAGATCTAAGGGATAGGGGATAATTAGACTGAGACAGCATATTTTTTATCTTCATAAAGGTTTTATCCAACTCGGGTCATCGCTATTGGCAGCCACTCTTAAAATGATGTCACTGTTGAAGAGATATCAGCCCTGTTCTTGTTCACTTCTAAAATAAGTGTCTGCACAGGCTTACACCAAAACGCAAGGGCCCTGAATGAGTGATTTGTGCCTATGCATGTACTTTTTTTTGTTGTTTAAAGACTGAATAATTTTTCTTGTCATAATTGATAGAAAAGTGCTGACTATAGTTCTATGAAAGTTGATATGATTTCATTTTATAAGCATGTCAGTCTGTCACCTGTCATAGGAATCAAAATTGTTCTAGAAGTCTTACTTGAAGAATATGATTGGATTAATTAAGGTTTGCCTAACCTACAGTTTCGGGAGTAGATCCCTTAGTTGATCCGTTTTGATATTGGTTATTATATGATGTTAATCTGCGCTTCTTTTTTCACATAATGACATGTTTTCTTGGAAGTAGTACAGAATTTGGGATTATAAGGTTAATGTTGTCAGGCTTGTATATTAATTATTAATCTTGGGAAGGCAAGTTAGTATAGTTATTTCTTAACTAGTTTTCTGGCTTGACCTGATTTATAAGGTATTTAGTAGAAGGTATTTTTAAAAATTAATGTCTTTGAAATTTGATCAGTTAATTTATGTTGTGGCTAATTGAGGGCATTAGCGGGATACTTCAGCATTAGTGCAGATACTTCTCAGGTTTCAGTGTCGCAATTAAAAGCCTCAGTACTGCTCAGTGTGCAGTGATCCACTGTAATTAGTACAGGTACGTAAGAATCTGTATTAGAGGAGCTAACAACTCATGTTTGGTAAGTATATCCTGTTCATTGTTTAGTGTTAATCTCACCTCACTTTTCAATCTCGAGCAGAGTAAGGTTGATTATCTTGAGTTTGCTGAGAAGACGGTATAAAAATGGGTATAATTTGTCCATAGTATTGTTGAAATTGATGAGTCTTCCCATTAAGAGCAGTAGCAGTGTTTTAGCAAACTGTCCAAAATGTGATTGCATATGCAATGAAGAACCCCTTGGTTGTGCCAAAATTAATGATTCTTCAATCAAATTTACTTCCGAAACAAGTTTACCTGCATTTATCATTAATTAAGTGTTGATTTCCCTTTACCTACACATAAGTGTATAAAATTAAAGAAATCTGACTCAGAAAACATGAGACAACTCAGTTTGGCAAATTATATATGTAGAGTACTTTCCATGTTATCTTTTCCTGAACTTTGGTTTATCATGCTTAAAAGTAAATTATCTATTTTGTTCAGATATAATAAAAAGAAGTATCAGGAGATCATGAGTGAAAAAGCAGCTTTTGCAGCAGGGAAGAGGAATCGGAAGAAGAAGAAATTTCACAATTAAGACTTGAAGAAAAATAACAAGCTGGAACAACTTACTTGTTATAAAACTTTTTACAGAATGCTTTGGCTGTGGTGGTGTTTTTCTTTTTTAAGATTGCAGGTCGTGTGAATTCAGGTTTAGGGAATTTCTTGCAGTGAGAATTTGGTAGGGAGCTTTATCAAATGATCAGGTATCTAAATTTAAATTCATTTAGATTTTAAAATTAAATTAGTTTTTATTTAAATTAATGTTTATGTAAAAATATAATGATATGAAAGCATATTGTTAAATCTGAGCACAAAATCCGACTTCATGGATTGTGATCTTTTCAGGCTTCAGTCTTTACAGCAATGAATTAAGTAAATGGAGTTTAAAGTTATGTGTATAACTCACCTTGGCACCCGTTATGTGCTAGAACAAATCTCTCCATGTCTTGTCAGAGGTGCTGCTGGCCAGTTCTATAGTAGAAAGTATTGAGAAATAGTTTGGTTGTGAAGGCTTTATTTCAACACTGAGCATAATAGGGTTGAGAATGTCCTCGAATTCAGAGTATACACATATATTACATAAAACAGTATAAATAATATATGTAATTTATAAAGAAATATAAACAAATAATAAAGGAGATATAAATTACATATTGTTTAATAGATAAAGTAATGTAAATATGTATTATTTGTATGTAAAATTTTAAGTTTTATGTTGTTTTTATTAATTTTTACCCTTTGCTAATTGTCTAATGATCTTCCTGAAAATAACATGACAGTGGGGTCCGTTATCTAGGGTGTAGTGTGCAGATTGTGGTCTGGTAGCCGACTTGGAATAGTTCGTCGGGTAAATGAATAGAGTGAGTTTGGAAGGCCTCTGCTACCGTTGTAGAAGCAGCGGTGGCATCAGTTTGGTTCCCCTTCAGTGATGGTTCATAACCTTTTGTGGTTGTCAGAACTGTTGTGGTGCGCGGTTGGTTTTCAATGACCTGGTTATTAGATTGCTGTTACAAGTAGTGTAACTCAGTTACTGCCCTTAGCTAGCAGACAAGACGGATAATAGAAGAGATAAGACTGTCACTACATTGTCTGCGGTGGATTCGGTGAGAAAGATTTAGAAGTGATTATCAGCGGACCGGTGGTGGTGGTTGTTTTCTTATCATACGAACGCTGAATTTTTAAAGGTTGCAGATCTTAAGTAGCAAGCTCTTGACCAATGTTTAGCCGTGAAATTTTCTACTACTGAGAATGAGTAGTAGTTGGTTTTTTTAAGGATTAGCTATTTGTGCTGGAAATAGCTAAAAAGAAAAGAGCATCATATCAAATGAAATGAGTATATATCAATCACCATAACGTTTTTCTACCAGAGGCAGACGGGAATGTAGATTCCTTAAAGAGCCTTGACCGCCCGGAGATGAACGGTGTGCAAAGTAAAGTGAATTCATTGGGAAGTATCAAACACGTACAAGTAGAACCACCTGTCCCCAAGTCTCAGCTAACATGCAGATGCTATTCTAATACAATTATATGTATGCTAATATCTCGGTTCTCTGTAAATGATAAAAAAAGCCAATAAAAACAACTATGGTGTCTTGTTCTCTGGATGAGACATGGAAGCGCAGAAAAATAAACACTGAACACCGAGGAAAGAAAACAAGGCACCACAGTAGCTGTCATTCTTTTGCACCCTGGGATGTTCAAGTGCAACTTTGGAAAAGCAGCGTACAACTGTGAAAGACCTTAGAAGTGCAAGCTTTGGTGTTCTGCAGCAAGCAACAACTCAATGTCTGGTGCTCAGGCTGCTCAACAGCTAGTTCCAGAAATTACTTCATGTACAACATAGCTAGTGAGGGATTTGTTTTACATTCTATATCCTTTCCCTTCCTTTGATTTTTCTGATGTCTTCTGTTTTGCCACATGCTGTGCCCAGCAAATGTTCACGTTCTGCGTGAACAAGAGGTGAGCTGTATGACGGTGTTTGCCAGGCTGCAGGGTAGTACTTGTGGGTTGTGTTTGCCGGCTTGCCAGTCAGGTATTGCCTGAGCTCGTGCTTCAGCCCCTTTTAGTTATGGCACTAGTTAGTGTCCCTTTTAACCACCAATTTTCACAAAAGCATGAGGCAGGTAATATTTTGGAGTCCTCTATCTTTCAGTTAAATTTGAAATTGATGTAAGGTTTCAGTTGCTGGGGAGAGAGTAAAACCAAAATGCACCATGGGGTTGCATGAGCTTATCAGGTTATCGGATTTCTCTGAAAATACTCAAATACATTAAAAAATTATGTGTGAAACACTAGCATCGTTTGAGAAATTTTGCTAATAAATGCAAGTAATATTTTTTTTAACGGCTGTCAGAAATACTTGTGTTAATTTGTAATTTTGCCTTTATTGACATAAACCATCATTAACAAGAAATTTTGAGAAATTTGGCGGGTTTTATATACGTACCTATTGCTGTTTTGGATGTCACTGGAATGTTTTGTGTGGACAGCAATAATTCCTTTCTCCTGTTTCTTTACACTCCCCTTGGTTTTGACAGCGTTCCTTCTTCTTCTTGCCCTTGGGGCAGCGACTATCCAATGGTTGTACAGCCCAGGGAGTTCACAGTCCGTCTCCTAGATGTCGCAGTCAAAAGGCTGTAATGAAAAGGGATTAGGCTGACAGTGGCTGAGGTGTTGCTGGTGTGGTGCCACTAGTGGGCATGGTTAGTTTAGGAGCAGAAGTAAAATACTTGCACTTTCCTCTGTCCTGCTCCCATTGTTCGCAGTTCTTCCTTTTTCCTTCTTTGGGGGTCTTTAATCTCTCTGCAATCAACTTAGTCTCCTGAAAACTGAAGCTATCTTTGTATCATTGCTGTTCTCCATGTGATAAAACTATTTTTGATCCCTTAATTTCTAAAAAGTCCCGTCTTTATCACAGGAGCCTACCTAGGTAAGTCTTGCTGAGACTTGGAATCCTGCCATAATGCAGGTTGGAAGGGACTGCGAGAGCTTGTCCTGCCCAGCCTCCTGCTCAGGGCAGGGTTAGACCAGGTTGGTTGGTGCTTTATACAATCGGGTCTTGAAAACCTACAAGGATGGAGACTGCACATCTCCCAGAGCTCTGCTGCTTGACTGTCCTCATGGAAAAAAAGTTCTTCATATCCAGACGGATTATTATTGTTTATTAGACTGCCTCTTTGCCTTCACATTGCTTTCTTTTTTTAATTACTCCATAAATTTGTAGGAAGCAGCATCTGTCCAATTTATATTGCTTGCTATAATTCCTGATTTTTTTTCTCCTGATTCTTTGAATGCATTCTGAAATACTATAAGCATGTTGTCTGTGCAACATTTTCCTCAAAAGCCTCTTCCCACAAATATTTTGTGGAATTTTGGAACCACTTTGGTTCACGTTAGAATCTGTTACCCAGCCAGTATCGCAGGAGAGCTGTCCCCATGCTTACCTCTAGGAAATGCCCTGTTCCTTGAACCTGCAATTTTCTCTTTTTCTTTTGGACTGTGGCCCTTAATTAACTTCTGCATTTTTAGACTATTGATTATGTAATTATTGCTTGCAACATGCAAACGTGTATGTGAAAGCCTCTGCCTTCAATTTTTTTTTTCACTTTTGCTGAGCAAACTTTATGAAGCTATCCTTAAATACAAAAAGTAGAAAGGGAAATAGTATTCAGACTGAAATGCATTGCTGGAAGTGACCGAACAAGGAGGAACACTTTGTCTTCTGTCACTTGATTTAGTTGCTTTTTGTGGGGTTAATGTAGAGAGGTTTTGGTTTTGCTATTTATCTGCAAATTCTGAGAAAGTTTGATGTTTCTGTAAAGGGCTACATACATTTGTATAGCTAGTTGGCATTCTTGAGTGGGTTACTGTGCTGCGAAACAGTGATAGTTCACGTTCCTGATGGTGTGTTTCATTTCCATTATGTGGATTTTTCCTTTATTGCTTTTAAGTAAACATTATTACAGTTTGAAAAAGAGGCCGTAGTCACACATGCGGGATTAAAAATAATTTGTCAAAACCCCCACCAATTTAATAAAATCAGGAATCAGATGAATTTATAATGGATTCAATCCTGAGCAAAATCAAGGTTTGTTTAGCGCTGCTACTGTTTTGTCTTTTACCACCCAATTTTTTTGATTGCTCTTATTAAAATGGGTCTTCATCTTCTATCTTATAGGTATGTCTAAGTTAGGAATAAAAGATGGTATTAACTCAACTGTTAAACTGCATTTTGTGGGCTTGTTTTGTTGCTGGAAAATTGCTCTAGCGGGCAACATACTGCGGCCGTCACTGAGGTGCCTCCAGGAAAGACACAGTCTTATTTTCAAGTAAAATTACTGCCCAAAGGCCGTTCTAGAAGCCTAACAGCATCAGTAGGCTGGTTTGTAGATACTGACAGATGCGCCAGAGTTGCTGCTGCTGCAGGGGGTTTGCTCGGTGGCTTTTCTTTTGCATGTATTTTTTAAAAGACTTGTCGCAGACGGAGAGCCTGCTGCCAGGCGGCTGCCCTCCCTCCCTCCCTGCCTGCCGCTGCCCGCCGGGGAGGGCTGCAGCGGGCGCCACGCGCNCGGAGGTTGGAGCGGAGGCGCCCGGCTTGCGGCCGCCCTCGATGGAGGCCGGTGCCGTTGTCTCCGCCTGCTCCCAGCCTTCCCCAGTCTCCGTCAGGCACGCCGGGAGGCGGGCCCGGAGAGCCTCGCTGACGGGAGCCGGCCCCCGGGAAGCGCCAGGCCGGCGGACCCGCTTGCTCCGGCGGAGAGGGAGGGGACGGGACAGGGGGGACAAAATGATTTCGGCCGAAAAAGCGGGGGCGGGGGGGGAGGAAAAGGGAGGACGCGACTCCGCCGGGACTCGAACCCGGAACCTTTGAATCCCTTCACCCTCTAGAAGTCCAATGCGCTATCCATTGCGCCACGGAGCCACCTGTTGGATTTTTTGCACACCGCCCATAGAGCCTGCGCGCCACGCTCCCCGGCGGGAGGGCTGTGAGGGGGCTGCGGGCGGGCCCCGCCTCGGGCGTTAGCCGTCAGTACCTCAGCTTTTTGCTTTTTCTCTTCTTTTTTTTTTTTTTTAAAAAACCAGTATGAATAGGCTTAGTCTTAGAAGCCGCTGGATAAACGAGTCTCGAGGCAGCCTCTGCGTGCCGCTTGAGCGCTGCCCACGGCCAGGTCCCGGGTGGGGCCCACAGCTTGCTGGTGAGGGCTCGCCATAGGGCTGTGTCGTTATTTCTTGTGAAAGACTGACTTTTTTAAGTTCATCAGTAATCAGTACAAAATATTTGCCGTCAGCCTGCTTGGACGTTTTCAATATTAATCCTTATGTTTGGAGGAATATAATTCTATTCCACAATTGCCATATATTGGGGAACTGTTCCTCCAAACGTCCGTAAATTTGCATAAGGAAGTCTTTATAGGATTGGGTCTTTCTACACAGATGAAGGTGATACATTGATGAATTGGATCAAATGATTTTTGCTTTAACAAATATGAACGTTTCTCGTATTGCGATTACTTACACTGTGCATTTAACAGCACTCTACTTCTGAAGTAAACGTGAACATTTCAGGAAAAAAAAACCCAAACCCCTTTCAGTCATAGTATCAAGGATATGGAAACTATACTGGGTCAGTTCCAAAGTTTTTTGGAACCAAGTTATTTTAACATTGGTGATTTCTAGCATTGTAGGTTTTTAGGGATATTCTAAACACGGAGGAGTTGGGTTTGGGTTTTTTTGTTTTTTAACAATAGCATCTGAATTAAAGGAACCTAGAAAACTGTGGTTATGTTTACAGGGCATCCCATCCACTGCTGGCTTTCCAGTGCCACATGAGACAAAAAAAAACTGTGTGGGAATCTGAAAGACAAGACATAGGTGACCAGTAAAAACGTGTCCATGCAATCTCTGCTAGACACTGCAGCAACTCATTGTGAGTTGACAGGTAGAGAAATGGGATGTGGGTATCACACTTGGAAATTAGTGACTGAGAATATTTTGGAGACCTTAAAAAATCCCTTGTAAATGCAAAGAACAAAAAAGAAAATAAATTAGGGAAATAATATCCTAGTACGTGACAATATTTTCCGTGTGGGTGAAAACATTACAGTGTACTTGGATCATTGTTCCAAATACTGTGAATGCCTATTACTACATCTATTAAGGGGAGCAATGACTGAACTATATCTGTTCTAAAATCCCAGTAAAACCCCCAGTGGATTCAGTAAAACAAGATTTTCCCTTAAAAGCTGTAATTATGGTCTGAAATAAGTTTTTGATGTTATTTTTTTAAATCAAGAGTAGGCATATTAGAAACGCCAAAAGACAAGAGCATGAGGTTATTCTTTCTTTAACCCACCCCAAAACTGAATTCTAAGCGCAGGCGAAGCCTATGGCTTTCTGCTGCTGGGGTGACTCCCTGGCTCAGCTCTCCCACGGCCACCCCTCCTGGGCTTGGGGAGGGGGCGTGGGGCTGCCAGGCAGCAGGTTGTGCTGGAGGGCTTGGGAGAGCAAGCTGAGGCCAGAGCAGGCAGGGCTGGAAGATCTGCTCTGTAGTGCCGTGGCCTACGTTATATGGTAAAACGGTTTTGTGAGAATCTCGTGTTTCGCTTCATAATTTAAAAGCATCAGTATCCATAAGAGTGGAGAAAAACGTGAAATAAGCGCACCCGAAAACCTGAGGAACAAGGAAGCTAATCAAATTGATGTAAAATAAGCCGATTAGGATACACAATCCACTAGCCATTGCATCAAGGGCTGAGATACCGAGTGTAATGAATAACCAAGGTGACTCAGGTAATGAAGGCACACTGGTAGTACACTCCGTGATTGCCATGGAGTCAGCAAGTGCGCCTGTGGCCAGCAGTGAGCCAAAGCTTATGAGCTGGCTGATTATTAAATAGCTCCTGCAATGCTGCCCAGGTAACCCCAGGGGGTTACTGGAAGGGGTCAGTAGTTACAGCACATACCGCATTGGCAGTACAGCCCCCAAGCTAACAAACTGTTGCGGGGTCAGAGCAGTTGTAAACACAGACCAAGAATCACTAAGTTATACAAGATTCAGAGTAGGTCTGTACGGTCTTGCCACAACTGTTCTGTTACGGACAGAACTCTGCATAGTGTTCCTGGTAAGGGAATGCAAAGTGTGGAAAGTTTGATTTGAGTCTTCAAGGCCCTGCACTGCGTAAAACAAACAGAACTTTTGTTTTTAAGAATTTAGTTGATCTTCAGAACCATAAGCTTAAATTTATGTTTGTGCAACTCAAATAAACCACTTGTAAGTAACTAAGAATCACCACAAACATCTTGTAGTTTGTGAATACCTGGGCATATTTATTATGGGGTGAAGTGAGTCAGTACCTCACCAGTGTGATTTGGTAACATGGTACCTTTGGACAGCACAGCACTAAATGACTGCAGATAGTGAAGAATCAGAGTTTGCTCTGAGAAGACTAGTTCCGAAGGTGTGTGAGTGAAGAATCCTGACTCTCATATGATTATTTCCTCTCATATTTTCATTTTGGTTAGTTGGTTCACACAGATAGGTAAAGGCTGGCTGTTGGCTCCGTTTATGCAGGAGGACTGACTGGGGAAGCGTTTCAAAATTTTCCAGAGACACTTCAAATTATTCAAGTCAGTTTCCTTTTTTATTCTGTAAATGTAGTCCCAATGCAAAGTCCACCTTTCCTTTTGGACAGCAGATGGAGCTGCTGCAGGAGAAACAAGACAGCTCTCTGTTCATGAGCTAATGAAATGGGCTATGTTAGGCAAAACCAATTCAGGTTAACCTTTGCTGGCGCCTGGGCCTGGATCGGTCCTTTGGACTTTCCCTCTTCTGGGGCCGGCTGAAGTCCACTTCTGTTGCAAGCTGGCTTTCATCTTAGCTCCTCTTCAACTTTGTGCTCTGTTTCAGGGAGTAGAAGTTTCTTGGAGTACAGTTGTGCTGGTTTTAGTTACTGCCACTTAGAAAATTTTTGTTCAACTCAGGTGCCATTTTGCTAATTTTAAACATGAGGAGAAACTGAGGTAGGAATACCTTGACACAAGACAGCAAGTGCATCAATGGCAGGCCAAAAATAGCACTGTCCTATAGGACTCTTCCATTGATTAAAAACAAAATCTAGAAATTAATTGTGAAATTGAAGTGTTCTTCGAGAGACTTTTTACAACTTTGGTTTCAGCATTAACTTCTGTCATTATAAAAAAAAAAAGTGCTATGTACTGTATATCCAAGTAATTTTGGTAAGGTTTGAGCTTCAGTGAATTTATTAGAAAGTCAATTTCCAAATTTACAGAGCTTCCACAGACCTTTGTTGGGAGTACCATCATCTTTCTCTGCGAACCTCTACAGTAAATATACTTATTGAGAGCAAGAGATCATAGAAGGCTACAGAGAAAGAGGTTGTCATGTACAGATTACCTAAATGGGCCCCTTACACAGCTTGTACATTTCAGGTTCTTTTCTTTCTCTCCCTTGAAGTGGGGATTATTACAACCTTACTGCTATAATGATTCATCTGTGTAGTGCAGCAAGAGAAAGCACTCTTCAAATTGGCGGGAAAAATGCTGGGATGCACAGGGCCTGAGGATCCCAAAAAGAACTCTTTCAGGGAGGGTTTCTTTCAGTAATTTACAATTTGATTTTTTTTTCAATTTATTTTCTTAACATGAAGATAAATGCTTCACACTGTAGATGCTTCTGAATCTCTGCCTTTTCCTCAGTGGGGGCTGTAATCTCCATGTGACTATCAAGGCATCGGAGAATTGCCCCTCTTTCTTTGTCAGGCTGTTGGCAGGAAGACTGCTGTTAAGAACCTCTTCCAGTTGTCTTATTTATGGCTGTCGTTGGACTAATACATGTTCTGTTCTCTCAAGTACCTTTGGGTCGGTAGGAGTAATTCCCAAGGGCGGTGTCTTGAGGAGTTGGGGGAACATGAGCAATCATGCCAAATCACTCCTACAAGGGAGTACAATGTTAATGCTACAGACAATGTTAATTCTGTGTAGCTCTATTAACACATCAGCTGCTGCAGAGCTAGCTGTGAGATGAATACAGTCTTTTGATGGAAAAGTCTGAACCCCTTTTCCTCATGTTGCATAAGTAATTTTTTAATAGTAGCTTTTAAATACCTGGTGTACTGTGCATGGCACTTAGTCATTGTTTTCTGTGATGATGCAGTTGGTGAAGAGCCTAGGAACTGGCTAGAATGGTATCACTTGCAGTTCATTTGTGTTTGCTCAAATTCCTTCTAATATCTTCTTTGGGAATAAATGCAAAATTATATTGTCATCATTCATATTTACAGTTTTATTATGTAATGTATTTATGTACCACACACTTGCTATTAATTTCTTATTGATTTATTCTTTGTTTCTGTGTTGTTGTTATTTTATTTGTATATTTATTGTTATATATTCTTCAGAAAGCAAACTACATAAAACCAGGTGTCTACAGTGGCTTTGTTTTTGTGAGGGTTTTTCCCCATGTTTTTCCTGCTTCCTGAATATGTACGTTTGGAGACCATTCGCTGCAATGGTAGAGACTGATGGTCAAAGAAACATTTTTAATAAATGCAGATTATTGCAGTTTTGGTCAAGAGTGCTTTCTTCATATCACACAAGGATGCAAATCATGACTACAAGGTGCTTTTCATCCTTAATTCCCATTGACATCCTTTTTGATATTGCTGGTGACTGTTTTCAGTGAAAATAATTGGAGCATTAGCACCTTGCAGGAGATCCTCAATGCTGCCAGAATCAATTTCAGTAATCACACATACAGATTTTTTTTTTTTTTCTGGAGGATTGAAGTGGCAAATGCTTGACAAGTGTCAAGAGTGCTCCCTGTTAGTGCCAAAACTATGCAGAGTCATGTGGAATCTCTCTGAGCACTGCGACAGGACATTTGGAGAAGTCCCAACTGGTGCCTCTTGCCAGAAGTGGAGTACATCTGACTTCCAGAGAGATGGGAGTCTGTTTCAAGACAATTTCAACGTTTTCTGTTGTTAATTGGATCTGGTTTTTCATAAGAGAGTTTCAAGCTTTGTTTCAGAAATGCATAAGATTTGTGTCAAACATCCTTCAAAAATATCCAGTGATGCCTCCCTTTCACTATATAAAGCTATTCTTAAAAACCCCCTTTTTTGTTATTCTTAAAATCATATTTTGTGAGTATTTGTCATGATTTTATCCTTTTTTTCATAATTTTATGTGTGTTTTCCAGTGGGAATTTGCTTTGCAGAATTATTTCTTGTTTGGTTGATTGGCCATTTCTACTTTGAAATTTTCTGTCTGTGTTCTATAGCTTAACACAGTGAGAATTAGCTACTAGCATCTTTTCAGTGGTGCTATGTAGCTCTGCATTTCACTCATCTTGTATTCCACTGCATTTCAGAAGCATAACTTTTTGTGCGTTTCTGTTGCCAGGGGAGGGCCTATCTGTGTTATTCTGAAAAGACAGAGTTCTTTTGCTTCTTATTAACATTTCAGGTTTGGTAATAAGCCCAAGTTTCTCCTTTCTCAAACTGTTTCTAATGCAGCTCTTTTCAGTGTCCTTTTGTGTACTTTCCTCAAGTTGTATTCTGTGCAAAGTACTCATCTGTGATGCATTTTGAGTGAATTTTCTTAACTACAGCTACCCTTGATCTTTGGCCTCCCTGTGTTGGGATTTCTGTTTGTGTTGCAGCTCTCCATTTCTGTTTCGCTTCATTCCACTTTTGTGTGTGTGTGTGTGTGTGTGTGAAATCCTAGACACGTGATTTCATTCACCTGATTTTTCTGTAAGCATTTGTTCTTCTTCATCTTGAGGTTGTCTCTTTGGTATTACGAAATTTTGTCTAGTCTCTTTTTATGTGATTTGTAATTTTCAGAGCAAACAAAGTGATAAGCAACACCTATTTTTGTCTCAAGTTAATCCTCAGATTTATGGGGAATACACCTCAGTTTACCTTAAGTGCCAAAACAGTCTTAAAGACTACATCCTTAAGTTAATAATTATCAAAGACAAAGTTGACGGTGCAAAGTTTTCTTCTTGCCTACATTTTGAAATCCAGGTGTAACCATCTGGGCTTTTATTTTTTTTAAATAACATCAAGCCAACAAATATTTACACAGTCGAGTTGTTCCTTTAAAGCTTTTCAGGTGACGCCACAGCTCAGCTCCTCCTGTGCAGTTCAGAAGAAAAAGTATGTATCTGTGGTCTAGTGATTTAATCCTGAACTTCTGGATTCTTATTCCAGCCGTGCAACCACCGTGCTGTGTGACTGTGGGCAGTCTGCTCCATTTTTCCCTTCTGTAAAGTATGGACAGTAGATGCTTTCTTATTCCACGTGTTGTTGTGCAAGTTAGTCATCTGCAAGGTAACTTTAAAATTTTGAGATGAAACTTCCTCTGGAAATGCCTTATTATTATGTACCTTATTTTGTTTGCCACTTTCCATATATCAAACCTGAATGGGAAAAGATAGCTCATAGAATCTACCCAGATAGCTTAGCTGCTTTTCAACAAGTTTCCCGTCTCCTTTGTACAGGTTTACTAAATGCTGTTGGGTGACAGAGTTCTCCTGTTACCTGTTTATTCAGTTGCTTCCTCAGCTCAGTTACTTGGTTCTTCATTTTCTAAGAATGAAGCAGTTATATTGTCCAGATAAACTTGAGCCTCTGCTAAAGATTATGCTGCCTCTGCCAGAGTTTACTTAGAAAACAAACAGGAGAAAACCAACAGGAAGTATACAGATTTGGTCTCAAGACTTCTGAAATAATCAAGAGGAGTGGGACATGTTTCTCTAGCATACATCCTAAGGCACAGTACTTTGAGATGATTAATATATAAATTTTGCTCATCATCAAGTATGCAGATTAAAAGCAAGAATTTGAATATACAATTAAAAGATAATGAATCTGAAACAATCTAAAAAAAATCCTTACCTTCTCCCACATTGTTTAAATGCAGTATTTGTTTTCTGTCCTTACCCATGTGCTCTGGGAATGATGTGCACATATTAAACGAGTGCAGTGTTTAAGCAGTGGTGCAGTGCAGTCATCTGGTTCAGTGCAGATAACAGGAATGTTTAGTAAGTAAAAACATGGGATTAACTTCTGCTCTCGTTTGAATCATTCTGAATCTGAACTAACAAAAGCAAGACAGTGGAGTTAATTCAAGGCTATGTCAATGTTAGTAAGAGTATAATTTGTCCCGGAGTGCCTCGTTTTTTGTAATGGACCCAGTTGGCACGATGCTCACTTTAACAGAGAAAACATAAGTGATTTTTGCCAACCTTTCCTTTGGAGATGTGCCTGGTTAATAAATCCAGGCTTTAAGTGTTGTCATTACCTTTCTTTCAGGGGAAAAGTGCTTTTAATCTGCGTTGATTGGGACCTCCTCTGAATAGGGATAGGAAGAGAAATGGCTGCAGACTCTTCTCTCTTTGATGAGGGATACTTCAATATTATGGGATGTATTGTTCTTTTTGGATTTCCCAGAGTGTGGTACTAGTACTGGGTGGACTACTCTTGACAGCTAAAAGTTATTGTGGGGTCAGAGTGTCCTATCAACTGTCTGGAGCATCACTGGGTAGTAATTGTGTCCCTAAGGTTGGTTGTGTGTAGTCAGTGCCATTTCTGAAAAGAGCTTGCCAAGCATGTTCTGAAAGGATTAAAAGCTTTTATTCTTGATTAAATTTTGCTTTTCACTTAGTTATGAATATGAGTGACTGACTCAGCATAACGTGTGAATACTGACTCTGATCTAATTGCAGAAACAATACTATTTAAAAATTGTGTCCTTTTGTCAGTCTTTTAATTACAAATATTACACAGGCTGGGAATCTGGCCCAGAATTATATATACGCTCTTCTCCCTCCCTCCCCCAACAAGTTTTTACTAGATCTGTTTCAAATGTATGTTGATTTTACTGTACTGGAAAATTTCCGCAAAATTATCCCTCTGTGGATTTTTAGAACCAGCAAATGTGGATTGTATTTTAAAGGTTTATTTGTAAATTTGCTTTATCTACTTGAATATTTACTTAATGGAACTGTATCACAGTTTATGAAGTTGATTTTTGTAGCTAAAGTCAGTGTGCAATATAAGGTGATGGACTGGGTGCCGGGAATTCTCAAATTCTAACCCTGTATTTGTCTTGGCCTTGCAGCATGGCTTGGCAAGCCATTCACATTTTCTTGTAGGTAAAGTGAGGGTGATATCCAGCTTGGTGTTCTGCAGAATTTTAGTTCCATGATATTTCTATGGAATTGACTAACTCTTCAGTCAGTATGCCATAGCCTTCTAACTCTGTGCTGACATTCTTCATCTTTCTCACTTTTTACTCCCACTTGGCAAGCGTAAAGGGAGTGTGACTGAGCACCTGACCCTGCACAGGCACAACTGTGCAGAGAAGATGCTCAGCAGCTCATGGTTCACAGACACACAGGGGACAGGGAAGACGATGAAGGACCTGTACTACAAATGACTTAATCTGTGGATGCTCCGGCTCCTTTGAACCAAAAGATGTGGCTAACAGGACATCACTACCATCTTAGGCCGGCCTCTTGCATCCGTGCATGCTATCTGCCAAGTGGGAAACAAAGCTCATCTCATTTTACGGGAGTTATAGAAACTTCAGATGTACTTCTTGTGAAAATGAGCATTCTCTTTTATACAGGTAGAAATCTGAAATTATTTTTATAGTAAGTAGTCAGAGAAGACTTCAGACTTTTTTCTGATGTAATTGATACTAGAGTGTAGGTCAGAGATGCACAGGAGTAGATTGAATCTTGTGTCATAGGGGCAAACAGAGACCCTGAGGTTATGCATAGGCTAGATACGGATGTGGTGAGTGGTGTGAAGCAGAAGTGGGTCTGTGGTCAGTGTAACGACAGGGGTGATACTTCGATGAGAATGAAGGGTGTACGTTTTTGATACTTTGGAAGTAGGGTAAATGGGAACAAAGGAGTTTCAGATTCACAAGTGGGTGATGTGCACCATATGGGTTAACTCTGAAATATAATTTTCAAATTTTATAAATTATTATCCATAACACTGTCAAAAATTCTTGTTTAGAATTTACAATTCTATTACACCTAGCTGTTTTCTCCATGGATTAGGAAAAATTTTCAGATATTGGGTGAAATGTGTTTACTTATTATATGCGTTTTTCAAAAATAACATTCTTAATGGTTTTTTTTTTTTAAGGTAACTGGAGATTATTTGTTATGTGGGTTATTGGTAACGCTAGGCAGATGGGGAAGCTGTGATTTTTATTCTGTTTGGGTTGCAGTCTGCTGTAAATTCTTCTCTGATGAAAATGGGAGGAAATTCACTTCAACGGAATTAAATTAAAGGCTGCCAGCCAAATGCTTAGCTCTAGTTGTTGCCGTGACCTGAATATAAAAAACACAAGCAGCTCTTCGTGTGAAAAGGACATGTCTGTCTTTTTTCCTTTATTTCCAAAAGCATTGATTATGAAATCTTGTTATGTCAATATAGATTTTTGAGTAAATAACATATCTTGTCAATTTTCTGTCCAGTTTGTAGAGCCAAGAGGTGTGCAATGATCAAACATTCTGTAACAACAGCTTTTATTGCACTAAAGCGTACATATAGTAAATGTAAAAATCCCAAAAGAAGAGTGAAATCCAAACAGATTCTGCCCCCCCGCGCCCGAAACCCTCAGCTATCGTCTTTAGGTCTGTGTGGGAAGTATTAAGAAAAAGAAAAAAAAGTTGCATGGTGAATACTGATAGAATGGATCTGGCTTTGCTGGGAAAATTGAAAACTTCTGTATCCCTCCAATGGCATTATTATAAACAAGGTAGTTGCCCTCGGTGTTACTTGGAAGTTTCCCAAATTCTTTTACCTGGTACCTCGACCCCATACATGACACATAACATATGACATCAGCCTTTTGAGATCTAGCATAAGCAAATATGACATTGAGTGACCATATGGCAGGAATTAATTTTCTCATATAGAATAATTCCTACTGAGAGCCATACCAAAATTGATGGCATTACTCGGAGGGACCATTCAGGGAGCGTCTATGTGTCTAGTGCTTCTCTGTGAATATGGGGTGGACACAGTGGCCACCTTGTAGGAGGTGGGCTCTGGCTAAGGAGGTGATTGAGGAAACGGAGCGGTTAGAGGAGGTGAGCAGGCTTTGTACCATCAGGGAAGAAAGAAGGGATCAACAGGAAATCAATCCCAAGATGGAGGGGGCTGGAGCCTTGTTATTTCTGGGAACAGAAGAGAAGGCTCCTTCCCTGCCTGCAGAGCTGCAATCGCGGAACAAGTGCGGTGCCCTGGGAAGAGGTGAGGATGAACAAAGACCCATCAGGGGGAGGCATCAGAGCCAGCTGAGCCTGAACCAAACATCAACCAGAAGAGTAAAAGGCAGCTGATAGGTATTGGAGATTCCTATCTGTAGGGAATGGAAGCACCCATCTGCTACCCTGATGTTTTGGGATGTTTGCTGAGTGCTGGCGCTTGGATCCAGGATACTGCAGAGAGACTGTCAAGGCTTTTCTGGTCCTTAGACTTTTGCCCCTTGCTGCACATCTGCATGGGCACCAAGGGCATACCAAGAGGGTGAAGGTTACAGGGGCCCAGGTGTCTCTTCAGTCCTTTCAGTGAGCAGAAGAGGCTTGGATAGGAGAGAATACATCTCGAAGGGTTATCATAATCTAAAGAGAAGTGATGACGTGGGATCAGTGAAGAGGTGTCCGTGTGATGGGGGAGGATCTCGCTCTTCCTCTGTGAAAGCAGCATTGCTGGGGGCCTAGCTTAAGTGCTCGTACATAAATGCTTGCAGTATGGGAAGCAAACAGAAGGAATTGGAAGTTTGTGCACAGTTGGAAAACTAAGATGTCATTGGGATTATGAACATTAGAAATAGCATAGCAGTTACCTGGAATGTATACTTTGATTGTGACTTTCTTAGTAATTTCTAGCCTTTTAAAATTCAATTTAATGATATCAAATGGTTTTGTAAAGCAAGATAGATTGCGGAATTCCAGTTGTAGGTAGACTGACTCATGGTTAAGTGGCTTGGTCAAATACATCTGCCAGTCACTAGCAGAGCCAGGTCAGCTCAGAGTTACCTGTCCGGAGTTCTACTCTATCCTTCTTTTTCTTATTTTCCATCCATATAATTGTATAGTGAGGGTGATTACATAATGTAGTTTGACTAATATTTTCAGAACTGTAAATCTGCCAAATTTGTTGCTGATACAATAGACTATACTCATTATTTGAGGCACATTTACCATCTTATACTGGCCAACTTGAAATCTGGCTAATCTGTATTACAGTTGCAAGACTTAATTTACCATGTATTGAAGATAATAGATGTATCTGAGGAAAGTGAAAACAGCAAAGTTCCCCATACACCAATTAAATTAAAATTTGCTCTCAAGAATCTTCATTGGAATGACTACGTCAATAGGCAGCTGCATTGTATACTGGTATGTTATAGTATAGAATATTATAGTTTGATCAATGCTTCAAGACTGACAGATATATATATAAAAAAAAAGTAGCCTTTCTATCTCTAAACACAGTAAATTTGTTTTGGAAGTCATTTAGTACATTGTATAAGTGAATGCCATGTTGCAATTTTGCAGTTACCTTAAAAGCAGAACACCGAACTCAGATTCTGCACTTCTGTAATCTATCAGTAAAACTTTTTTCTCTGTTTTAACAGCCATAGTGGAAGAACGTTGAACTAGCGAGTGATTTTTATAGCTAAATCTTGCTTCATCGTTGTTTCATATTCTTCCTTCCAATTTTTGTCTCATAAAATCAGTCATTGAGTTAATGCAACTTATCACCCTGCAGAAGTTACAGTATGAGGAATCAAAAAGCTGCACATCAAAGGCTCTTCTGTGCAGACAGTGCAGACACAAAGGCTTCTTTGTGATGAATGTGCAGAGTTAGCTCTGCCACTCTAAATCAGCAGTGAATTTTCCTCAATTCTAGCATTGAAGTAAAATAATGTCCTTTGTTCTTTTAGGGGGCTTTACTTCTGTTTCCAAAAAATGCTGGCAGGCAGTAAGCATTGACTTAACAACTCCAAAAATTTATCTCCTGTGTTCAGAATTATGATGTACATTTATATAAGTTTGTCTTGGTTTATTCAAATTAGTAATAGGTACCAGTCATTTCTGCAGCAAAGCGAAACAAGCAGCTTCCCGAGTCAGTGATATCTGGAAATTACAGGAATCACTGATAACAAGATCTCTTATTTTTTGCCATGACCCTCCATGGAAATAATGTAAATATTATTATTATTGCAATATGTGACTGTAGTTAATTTTGTAAATATTCAAGTTTGCAACCACTAGGCTGTGGAATCCAGAACAATAGTCTGAAAAAGCTGAAAGAAATACAATCACAGCCCCCATCCAAAATTACAGAGATCTGGGTAGATGTTTACACCTAGATAGAGGCTCAGGGACATTTCAATCAGATTTTGATACAAGTGACCTTTGTTCAATAAGCTTGCTACAAAATTATCACTTGCTTTTGTGAGTGTGGTGATGACAAGGTATTCTATTGCATGTGTAAAAGTGGGAATATGGCTTAATTTACTTTCAAGCACTAATCCTGTTCAAGGCTAGTTTGGAAGGGAAATGGGCGCTTTTTGTATTTGGTATGAATTGCTATGTAATTGGTATTAGTTACATAGAGGCCTTACTTTTTTTGACTGACAGGCTTGCATCTTGTTTTTCAGCAATACAGTTATCTACTAGAGATAGTTGTATGTTTTATGTTACTAATCAGAACGAGAAAAGAGTGAAACAGCATTTGGTGAAAGTGTGAGAAATGGTATCTCTAGGCAGGCTGGACAAGTAACATTCACACTGAGTTAAAATGGAATAGCGGAACCTGGCAGAGGAGTTATTTTGGAATCCCTGGAAAATGTGAGAGTACAGTGGAAGGGCCAGGTGAACAAAAGAAGGGCCAGAGGACAAACAAAAAGGCCTGGGCTATGGAGAAAGAGAGTAATGTTGATCGTGCTAATAAAACTTTGATAGGGGGTTGGCTTTGGCTTGAGATTGTTCTTTCAGGGTCTTCACTCCTGCAGTGCAGAACGGGATTGGGGTGAGTGTGCAGCTAATCCCCAGTAGAAATGATTAAATCAGTCCCCAACAGCCTGTACTAGTTTGCTTCTTTGTAAAACCAGAAATTCAGATCGTTTTGCAATCTCTGTGCTGGCAGAGCTTGTGTGACATACATATGGCGTGGGAATTTACACCTGCAAGCCATATGTAGCTCAACTTTAATGTACTTAACATAAATGATAAAATCATTACTTTTCCAGTCATGGATTTTAATATTCCTGACATCATACCTCTCTTCCTTGGAGTTACACCTAAAAGCAATCTAGTGACCTGTTGTTTTGCACTAGGAGATGCTGGTTCATTATGGTCCCAGTAAGGAAGACACTCAGACTATAAAGTATTGCTTAAAATACCATTTATTGGAGCTAACACTGTAAAGAAAAAGGATAATGTAGATAATTTTATGTCCTTCCAGATGCTGCATTGTGTGGTATCAAACAGGTCTCAAATCAGAGCCCAGCATGCCAGGCAGATCCTGTCCATGGAAAGGTCATCTGACATTTTGGTCTTTTAAACTCTTACAGGATTTTCTTAAAACAATTCTAGTTCTCATTTCTACTGTCAAACAGAAAGCCGGTTCACTTGAGAACTTTTTGCTGCACTTTTAAATAAAGACAAGGACACACAGGTGATGTAATCGCCAGTACTGAGTGGGTGCTGCCTGCTGGCTCCTTTGTTAGGGCGAGCTAGCTGGCTAAGCTTACCCTGCAGCCAAGGGAAATGTGCCGCACAGCACAGGTCTGACAGCCAAGCTGTACAGGCAGCGCAGTGCTGGCCTGCACCTGTTATGCGGATCACTAACTCCTCAACACAGTAGTCTTCTGGTTAGGATCAATATGCCTGTGATTGAAGAAAAAAATCACTTGGATAAGTAATTGCAAAGTGATGCAATTATACATCTAGGTTTTGAGAGTGTAAATGTTTTCAAGGCAGATATACAGCCTAGGTGAGTGGGGAATGATCCTAACTGAAACTCCTAAGTGGCTTCCATAATCAAATAATAATAATAATAATACATGATACAATATAACATGGTGCCTGGAGTAGATAAGTTTACCCCTCCCTATTAATCTATTGAGCTCTGGACTGATGGAGGGTGTTTTGAGCTTGTGCGTAGTTTAACATTGATGTAAACACGTCAATTCTGTTGTTGTTGTTTGGGCAGTTTGGGGGTTTTTTTAAGTTTTTCTTCCAGTTCATAAGTAAACTTTTTTTGAAGAAATTTTTTGTAATAAATATTTTTTAAATAATAGCCTGCAAAACTCTCAGCTGAAAGTAGGAACTTCTGTATTTCATAATGGCTCATTGGCAAATAGTTGACACATTTTTCACCTAGTAGAAAAGTAATAATAATAATTAAAAATAAGGTATGAAAAAGTTCACTCAATACAGTATACAGCTTCTCCTTGATTGGGGGGGGGAGAGAAACTCACTGCTCAGTTATCGTCACTGTGATTCATCAGCTGCTGTCTCCTAGGCAGGTCCAATTGCTGATTGGGCGTAGGACTTCTCAAGGTGTGTCTTTTGCCAAGAAGCTTTTGCATTTTAAGAGCACATAATAGACCACGATAACCTCCTTCTCTGGTAAGAACTGTTGTATGTATATTTATTAATCAGTACCGTGTTATCGTTATGAACAGTGCTCACTGGTTAATAACAAATAATAAGGTGTGTTGGCAGCTGTTTCCAAACCAACTTTTTGTGGGTTTAAAATTTGGAAAGATCTTAATCTTGGAACTTAATTGTGGCAGTTATTCCTCAGTATGCTAGTACTGTTTTTTAAAATTCGGATTTAAAAGAAATGTGATTATATAATAGTAAGGGGCATTCTCAAATCCACAGAGAACAAGATAAAAATCTTCTTTGTAATAATGTAATATTTTGAGAGAGAAATGTTTATAATAAGATTTTATATGGTCTGCATTTTTCGTAAAAATTGTGTGTGTTAACTATTTGCAAGTTAAGTAATACAGGGAATCTTCTCGTGTTGTATAATATTCAGGGCAATTTTATTTTTTTCCGACATCTGAATTGGTTTTATATACATTTTTTGTCAATTTATCAATCTAAATTATTCGGAAGATAAAATGAATCTTATTTTAACATATCTTTTCAGCTGCCTTTGAAAAAATAAGGGAGAATCTTGACAAAAAAAATACAGGAATATGTTGAATAAATTTTCGTTCTGTAATTGATAGTTTTACGTCAATTTGACTATCAAACGAAAAGATGCAATGATTGCTTTGAGAGACACAGAGGGATTGAAAAGATTTGAAACATGCTATGTAGACGAGTTTGCACGTAAATGTTTGTGATCTAATAGTGTTGCAGTATGGTAGAAAAGACTGAGGAAAACAGCAGCTGTAATACCCAGTCGGTGTAATGTCTGCTTTCCCACTTTTACAGCAGTAGTGGTTAGAGCTCATTTCACATGACTGTACTTGTTTCTGCTCTTGGAAAAATGTTGCAGTCATGGCACAAGCACCAACTTCTTTGTGAGGAATGATACAGTGAGCCATGCTAAAAAGAGGTTTTCATTTTAATGTTGCAGTAGTAATGATCTTATTTTCAGCAAATATATAACTGAAAACAAATAACCTTTTAATGACAAATAAGTCATTTTAAGCAAAGATATTTAAGAAGTATGTTTCACCAAACTATCAAAAATACAAGGATTTTCTTAGATATTCAGACAAAGGTTTCTTGCAATTAAGTTACATGGATTGGGTTCTAGTGCTTCTGCATATTTCTTATTTTTGGAGCACCAGTATTGTGCTTTAGAATAACAGGATCCTCTTCTTTACGTACATCAGGAGCACCTCTACAGTTAGTAACACTACGGAGTGGATTTTTTCTCGGAATTTTAACTCTCAGCACCAGTCAACGCCAGAGGGTGCCAAAGTGCAATACAATATTCACAAATTCCTAGTAAAATAGTGTTATATACGTAACATAAAATTTCTAAACATTGCTGTTTTGATCTCTCTCAGCCTTCTCTGGTTTGCATGTTCACCACCATGATACTGTAATGCCAGAATGCCCCTGGTTCTAGGTTTCCTTATAATGATGGCAACACATTCCTCTTACTAGCGGCTGGCACTGTCAAAGAAATATTTTCAAGTATGCAGATAAACTTTACTTAGCTACAGCAGTAATTTATGTCAGGTCCTTGTCTTCCTTGTCCTGGCTTTAGTTCTGTGCGCAGGGGTCAGAGGCTGTGGTTTCTATTTCTATATGCCATGCTGTCAGCAAAGGAAGAAGTTAGTAAGAACTTTGAAAAGTATTAATCGTTCTTAGGCAAGACCTCATGGTGCAATTAATTTTATAATTCCCTTATTTATGTGATATCTTTGTCCAGGCTGAAGCTTTTAGGATCCACCCATGTTCCTCTGTTCAAGCTCATTTCCTCCAAGTCCTGCAGCTAGCGTGCTTCAACACAGGGGGAACCAAAATGCAAGTACTATTGATAGAGGCACTTGCATTTTATGAGCTTAGCAATTTGACTTCAAGAAATGAGATGTTGTGCCTTTGGTCCTTGGATGGCAAAAATTATAAGATACTCCGACTGAATGACATGTATTTTTAGGTTGTTTTGACTTTCAAAAGATAAAGAATACCGTACCTTATAGTCCCTACTGCTAAAGAACTGCAGTGTATTTCTAAAGTTGGTTTTAGTTCATGAACCAACTAGAGGCAGATACGTGTCTCTGGCTAAAGAATACTCTCAGACAGTATTTGTCAGACTTGAGTCAAGGAAAATCATTCAGCAGTTTACAATCACTATAATGGTGGACTGGATTAGTGAATGTCCTGTGTGTGCATGTGCATTTGATCAAGTGCTTGTAAAGAAGCAAATGCTTCTTTGTGTCTTCCTCTTTGGTCACACTCAGTAATAAACTGAGTTCAAATAATAAACTGCTAAGTCTAAAATTCTTGAAAGCAACCGTTAATTTCATGCCCATAATTTTTTTTTTCTGCCCCAGCAGCTGATTGCAATAACCAGTGCCAATGTTTAGACGCTTACCTACCTGATTTGTTGCAGTGAAGATACAGATCTGAGTGCATTATTGGTTCCTGCAGTAAATTACACCTCCAAATTGTGCAAGGTTTGCATAATCCTTTGCAGTGGATTATATGATTGGAATTATAATTAGATGCCAGGCTAAGAATTCTTTTTGTCATATAAAAGGGTTTCTGAGAAGAAGGAAAATAATCTAGTCACTGTTGGAGTCTTTTCTGTATATTTTTAATGAAAGGCCTGTCACTTTATTTGTTGGAGTAGTGTCATCAGATTAGTGCTGCTTTCTTAACTGTGTCTAATCTCATTTGATTCAAGCATCATGGAATAAAAAAAAAAAATCGATGTGGCATAGGTTTGTTTTGAAATAAAGGGGTGGCTGTTAGCAAATCAGTAAACATCAGTTCATCATGTTTAATTAGCTAACAAGGATTTTCTGAAGCTATTAAGCAGGATCGGAACTAGCAAATTGGATGTAAGCTTATTAGTTTATAGGGAAGTTCTGGTGTGGAAACTGGAAACTTTAAATCTGACTCTGTTTTCCTTTATACAGACACTTTATTTTTTAATTTAACAGAAATTAGAAAAAGAAGTTTGTATATACGTTTTTCAGTAGCTCCTTCAATAATGTGAAGCGTTTCTTTTGGTCCCCTTCCACCAAGCTATGAAATCAAAAAGATTAATATTTGCTTCCACCTTTGGAACATTTGCAGGAAATAAATAAATAAAATTCCTTTACATATCAATATATCAAATGCAAATCAAGTGAACTTTGCAGTGTTAGAGCAGTGACCTTCAACCAGACTCTGAGTCAAGAATTTCTGTTTCCAAGGCTTCTCATTCTTGCTGAGTATTTTCCTGGCATAATGTATGGATCTTTTGTGCTGTGTTGTTTCCTGGAGAATGAATGAAGGCCCTCTGGCTCATTTATCCTACTGTCTCACTTGGGATTTGAACTATGTTGCCAGAAAAGAAAGTCCAGTGCTCTCACTTTCCATTCTAATCCGCTCATCATTAGGCTTGCTATAGCAGTTCCCTGTTGCATGAATATTTTTCTCAACTATAGAACCTAGTGGTAGTTTTGGAGAGTCAGTAAAAGTTGAGTGGTTTTGAACAATAGCTAACGTTTACTGAATATTGTATGGTTTGTGCTTTTGAAGCTCTCCATCATCATAAACATTTTGTATCTTAGAATGAGAAAAAATATCTGTATTTTTAATAATTTCATTTCACCTCCTCCATACACTGTCTTTCTTTTTTCAGTTTGGTTGGTCTCTTTTTGTATTTTCCTTGTCTCAAACAGCTGAAATTAGGGCTATCCGATATATTATCATAACACTGATACAAAAGGTATAGTGGACTGAAAAGCGTTGTGGGTTGTTTTGGGGTTTTTTTGGGGGTGGGCTGGGGTGTTTGTAGTTTTTTTGGTTGGTTGGTTTTGTTTTTGTTTTTAAACAAAAAAGGAGGACTCACTTTGTATGCAGGCAGATACCATTTAAGAAGAAAAATATTGTTATCAAATACAATTGTCTTGATTTCCAAATCAAGGAAATAGGAATTTCTGTGGAGTAGCTCATGGCTTTTTTGTTCACTACATATAAGACAGTTTGATAAGAGTTTGTACATCAATATTAAAAGGCTTTCCTTTAAAAATTATTAATTTGACTTTATAATGAGACCCAAGAGGGGGTAATTTCAATATGACCATTGAAATTGCACATGGGTTCTGGTTTAAATTGTATATTTATGGTATAAGTACACTGCTTTGTATGTGAAGTTCATTTTGCAGATCCAGAAATACGGGTAAACATCTGGTGCGCATTTTGTTAATGGAGTAAGGAACAAACTCCATGTCAAACATTCTTTAGTGGGAATACATGAGACATTTTTTGTAGTAAAGAATGATCTTTTGTGTAATTAACTGGATTATGTCACAGAATTGCCTTGTATTTACTAACCTCCTGTTAGGTCTGGATAGCTTGCTAAGAAAATAATATAACCCTGTTTTGACAGAATGCACTTTTTAGACATAGCTTTTGGGAGAACAGAATAAATTCTTTTACAAATTTTATTTCTTGAGTTAAGTATCCAAGAAATGGCAAGGCTATAATCTGTATAGTTTGTAACCTTATTAACTGATGTTATTAGAGCAAATGGTTATTAGTAACTTTAAAGAAAACCTATTATTACTTACCATAAAGTTTGGGTTTGGGGTTTTTTTTTCATTAAAGTTCCAAAATGTCACTATGATTCTACTGAATGTATGAGCTGGCTGGGGCATCTCTGCACCTTACATCACTAACCGATAGCTGAAGTAATTGTCTCAATCTGAGAAGAAGAGTTAAGGAGCATCAACAAAGTCAGCACAGAGGAATGTGTGGAAAGCCTGATATTCACCTGTAGGGAGGGCTGTTGTTATTAACGAACTGTGTAACACTGGTCATGGAATAGCTGCATCTGTTCTCTAAAATGGTAACTGAATATTCCATTCTATCAGAGATCTTCTGTGTTGATCTCTGTAACAGTACCTATTTTCTCCAGAATTAGAGACATCTAGGATGTTGAACTTTTGAATAATAAATATTTAGATACTAAATACCAAAATGATTTTTTGGAAATTTTGATCCCTACCCCAGAATCCCTAATTTCCACTGGCATCTCTGATGCCTGTCTTTCAGAGGTGTTATGTACCCATATCTTTGAGGACTGATATCTTTGTGATTTCTTCTTTAGAAATCAAGTCTGATTGTTTTACTGTTATCTCTAAACAACTAACAAAACTTAAAATCCAGTTATAGCTTCAGATTTTTCTGAACTTGCTGATTCTTTATTGCATTGGCAAAGGACCTTAAACCAGTTACTTAAAGCAATCGTAAAATGGAATAGCTCATCGTTCTGGAAAATGCTAAGTGGTGAAAATCCATTGGAAGCTTTGTGACACAATGGACATCGTATAACCTGGAAAAAGTGGCAGAAACTTTGATGTTTCATTACACAGTTAAAAGATTAAAAATGGGGAGATTTTTAGTCCTGAATTTCACTGTCAAGTAGTGGATTGATACATTTTAGACTGATCTGTTATTTTTAAATCTATGATCCATTTGCTTGTCTGAACCTCAGCTGTATTTCAGCGGTATACTTCCCTGTCTTTTTCTTACCCTACATCACAACTGTTCAGAACATGAACAATTTTTTAAAAATCTCGCACCTCTGCTGTTAACTCTCCATTAAGACCTGCAAAATAAAGCTAATAAAAAAACTGCCTTGAAGAAAGCATCACTTTGCAGGGATTCAGTCAAAAGACAGCATACCAACAGATGTAATTCAAGTATGGAGGGTTTTTTTATCAATGGGGAGAAAAATTGTTTATTAAAAAAAATTGAGACCTATTATCTAGCCAAGCATTGATCTACTTCCAGAGCAGTTAACGTGTTTACAGACTCTTCCACTAGTAAAACTGCACTATTGCTCATGTAATGGTGGAGGTGGGGGGGACCGCAAAGAAAATTGTAGTCATTCTT
>WAAD01002501.1:0-28064 GCA_013389945.1 Fregata magnificens
TCTGCCCTCCGGAAGGCCATGGTAGTGGTTTTGCTCTTGAAGGATCCCAAAGCACTTTATGGGTCTTTTTATGTCACTGTAGCTGTCTGTGAACACCTGGCATCAGTAATTGGCAAATTATCACCTGCGAAGCAAGGATTGCATGTTACCTCCTACCTGTTATTCATTTAGACTCATCAGATAGGCTGAGGTATAGGGTGCTGTTGATATTGTGCTGCTCTTTTTCCCTTAATCTTTGAGTGAGTAGAAGTTTAATGAACTTGGTAGGATTTCCAGGGAATCCTTAGCAAGTCAGCTTTTACACTACTGGTAATCTCTTTATGAGATTAGTGTCTAGGATGTAGGTGTCTAGGATGTAGGTCTAGCAACTGAATTTAAAGTAAAAGAGAATTGACTAAATTCATGCCAGGGAGTACAACTTTGCTTTTAGCCCAGCTTCTGACCTTCCAGATGGGGACTGGTCAACTTGCACTTCATCGCTAGCTGCAGCTTGCACCGGGGCTGCATCCGTGAGCAGTGATGAGATGAAGGTGCCTGACATTGCCAGGTTTCTGAGGTGCAAAGGAGCAAGAAGGCAGTGCCACCTCCTGCCTGGCACTCCCCAAGGTATGCATCTGGTGGCTCACGGTGATCAGGAGGTGTCAGATGCAGGTGATGTAGTGAGGTTTGCTCTTCTGGCTTTGCTCTTCCTTGGAGGCTGGCCTCAGGGATTTTGACAGCCTCGAGCAGCCATGCCTTCCCAGGAACCAGCACAGCACCCCATAATTCACAGTACTGGCCATACGAGGAAAGGTGCAAGTGCACAAGGCATGTTTGGACTGTCAATGCAGAACAAATTGTTCAGATTTTTAGCCCTAAAACTGATCTGCAGCCTGGCTGAAGGGATTCCTATCAAGTGCTTGTTTTTTCTTAATGAACCAATGTTTGTTTTACTGCCAGGCTGAAGTTGGCTGTGGTGTGGCTTGAGGAGCAGAGGGTGAAGAAAAGGAACTGTTCCCTTTTTGCTTCTTTGTTATTGCACAATGTCCAACCAAGAAGAAAGCGGAATTCTTCTTGGCCTTACGGTGTACGAGCTCCAGAATAAAACAAGGCTGTTAAAACTCCTGACAATATAACTGACAAAGTATCTTTTATATAAATAGGCCACATGCTGTAAGGAAATGCTGTCAGTCTAAGAAAAATCAGTTCAGGCCAAAGAAAACTTTTGCTCTTTCTTGGCAAGGTGTTTGGCAGCTGATTAAAAGACTTATGTGTAAAAAAAAAAAAAAAAAAAAAAAGAAACATCTTTTCCAGAAAAAGCTCTTGACTTTATTGTTGATGTTAGTATATTTTGTCATCACCTGAAAAAGAAAATTCAGTTAACTTTGCCCGTAACTTCCTAACATCTGTACCTAGCATTTCCTTGTAATTTCTTATTTCACAATTCAACTTCTCCTTTTTATTTTAATCCTGTAGACTTTCTCAGGGAACTAACTCTCTTGCATTGTCTTTCTGCTGAGCAGCCAAGTAGAAACAAATCCTGTACTTAGGAAGCGCAATCATCTTGGCAAGAAACAGGAGATGATGGCAAATTTCCTTGCTATCACATTTTTGCTACCGGTGCTGAGCAAATATATTATTACACTTCAAATAATATTTTCACACCACAGATTGTTTTTTCCATTTAGCAGTTTTTCTAAACAAAACAGAATATTTCCATGGTAAAAATCTACTGTTGTAAAAGTCAGGCCTTTATGCAGTTATAGGGACAGTCTGTAGTGGTTGGGTTTCCACCTATACATTTGGAAACTCCTAAGTGCTTGCTCTGTGATCTGGGTAAGAAGAGATAAGTGGCATTTCCTGAAGTTGTGGCTGGCTCTTGGTGTGACTGCCTGACAAGATTGACCTACTTTACAAGAAAAATGGGCACTGTTTTTAAAACGAGCCATTTTTCAGGTAGCTTTGGGTGCTGGTCTCCTAGCTGCATTTATGAAGAAACGAAGGTCAGTAGGACAATAGCAATCTCATTTAGAAGGGAAGAAATTTTTATGCTGTCTCATCTCACACATGAAAATATGAGACTGACACATTTTCCTGATGGTATTTTTTCATTGTGTAATTAAAGCGTAAGATTTAAAAGCTGAGGATGAATTTCTGTCTTTGGTATTTCACTGTTGATTTGGTCCTATGAGCTTCCCAGATGTCTCTTCAGGAGAGAGAGCAGGAAAGTATTGAGATATAACCTTCTGTGTATCACCTGCTTTCCGAAGGCAGCACAGTTTGCCCTCAGTGAGAAGTCATTCTTTTTTGAAGGCAAAATTTGTGCTGTGTGGTCTTGCTTTTTTGAAATGTGGCATGTGACAGAATATTTCCTTATTCAGCACTCAGAGCTTTCTATCCACCCATCCAGCCTTCAAAACTGAGGAGGACCAGTCACTGTCCTCTCTTCAGCAGGACTTTATTGCCAGCAACTCTCATCATCCAGCTTTTGGTGAAGGGAAGAAAAGAAAACAGCATTTACTATTATGTTCTCTGGGTTCTTGCTTGTTCTTTCTCTTGTTCACAGTGCTTTGCAGCTGGCGGGTAAGTGCCTCCTGCTTGCCTCCTGTAAAGGTGTCTGTGAAAGTGCTTCCATGCCCTCTGGCATTTCTGGGTGATTTATGGTTCTGTGGCAGTGCCTATATGTACATTATTAGTTTGGGACATATAGATGGGGAGCCTCTTAATGGCAGGCAAGAGGCAAGGGCAGGATCTAACAGAAAAAAGAAATGGATAGAGAAGGAAGAAGAGACTGAATTCTTAATGGCTTTATTAATATATAGTTGCATTATCATTTGAATAACCCTAGAAGACCAGACCTAAGAAAATCATGAGATATGTCTAAATGTCTATTTTTTTTTATTATTCTTTAATTGTGTGGTCTGATTTTTGAGCTGTTCGTGTCTGGGTAATGGTTAGCAAACTCAGGCAGAAAAAACTTCAAGAGTGGTGAAATGTGGAATTATTTGTAAGACATTAAGATGATGGCTGTGCAGTCCAGAGAGACTTAGTGCTTATTAAAAGGATTATTTTCATTCACTCTTTTGAACAGACTCACTGAATTCACTGGCATTGATAAAATGGACGAAGTAAAATTTTTGTGAAATAAAGTTGGGTTAAGTTTAGGAAAGTTATTGTAGTATTGCAGTGACAATATTAGTGCCATCCTTTTAGCTGTGCTTCTATTGTAGGTGTTAAACAGATGGCTTCTGGAGACCTGAATGTTTAAGGTTAAATCCTTTTAGCTTTGTAACTCCTGAGTAAAACTGTTACAGATTGCCTCAGAGTATGTGGTGTTTTTTTTAATCACCCATGGTATCACTGCAGGCCAGAATAATTATTTTCAGTGTACTGTATATTATCAACTAAATCGATTTCAGCTTGTTGCAGGCTTTTTAGTGAAATTTCTTTAGCTTTTAAAACACAGTTTAACTAAATATGATGCCCAGTGATCAAGAGATGTATCAGGGACAAAAACTGGTTATGAATCCCACAAGCTTTGGAGGGAAATACAACCAGGTGGGTCACAAAGTACACCACAAAGCAGCAGAGCAAATTCATAGGCATGATTCACTACTGCTACTGATAAACTCACTGTAGGACTGAAATTAGCTCAGCTACTTCTACTTCACATTAGAGCCAACACTGTAGACATAATCAGAGGAACTACTTGGAGAGCTAGGGACCCAATTTCTGGTACAGGTGGACCTTCTAACTTCCACCAGCCTTTCCACATTGCCAGGTGATGGTCAGATGCCACTACTACCCAGTCCTTGCTACTTTCTCAGACTGCGATTGGTTTCCCAATGCCATTCCTAGTTTTACATTGCAATGGCTCAGTAGATACTGCAGGTCGTGTAGGTCAGCGAGGCCAATGAGCCCAGAGTACCCCCTGCGAGGCCCAGAGGTGTTCACCCACATTTATGCAGTGAAAAGGAAAGGAAATGTAGATTCAGGGAGACTGGGGAGACAAACGGCTCAGCAAAGATGGCTGTGACCCCACTAGGAGACCTGTGAGATCTGGCAGGGTGAGGAAAGTTTGTAGAGGTCAGAGGTCTACAAGGCCGTGCATCTGAGGATAGAGGGAAACAGGGTAATGGTAGTAGCAGTGTGGTTGAGGGAGTTCACGTGACTGATGTAAATCAATCCAACAAGCTGTGCTCAGCTCTGCTGGTGCTGCTGACTGCCCTAATCCACAGTATGGTGACACATAATAATGAAATACGTATCCTGTTATCTACCTTATTGCTTTTTAATCAGTAAAATTGATGTTGCACTGGACTCTGTTCAAAAACATCATGTTTTCATCTGATACGAATGCAATGACTCCTTGTTCATGTGAATGGGAAGCAGAATCATGTCACATATCCACTATACATATATTCTATATTAACCATTTACTATGTGTTGGTTTGTTTTACAGACATTGAAACATTTTTAATATATAATAAAGTCAACAAGCTCTGTCTTCAGGCATCTATCACACAGTCAGTTAGAACTGCCACTTGCCATCAAGACAATGAATCACAAAAATTCAGGTGGATCACTGATCATCAGCTTATGAGTGTAAGACTGAACCTATGCCTGGGGGTGCCATCAAAGGAGGATCAGGCTGTGATCACCCTGTATCCATGTAATCGAACAAGTGAGCTCCAGTGGTGGGAATGCAGAAACGAAAGCCTCCTAGCAATCCAAGGAGAAGATTTGTTTTTCAGTCCTGGCAATGAAGAACATGATAATGTTTTGTTAAAGAAGGGGCTGAGTGCAAAGAATAAGTGGAAGGTCTATGGGGCCATTGATGTTTTATGTTCCCGGGGATATGAAGGTACAGAAAATTGTTTTTTTCATCCTTTGCACTAATTTCTTAGTGAGTATTAGAGTGTTTTGGATCTTTGGCTTTGACTATTCTGATTCCTTCAGTGACCATCAGAGTTTTAGAAAATCAGTGTACTGAGGGATTTAGCCTTGAATTTAATGTCATATTTATGGCCAAGGATGTATTCTATACCNTTCTCTAAAGTCGCTATTGCTCACCATACTGTGTCACTACATTGTTAATAGAGAGTATAAACACTGATAAGTTTCTTATACAGCAACATGGAAATGAAATTACATCCTCAAGAAAGAAGCACAATATGGGTGAGCTGAGAAAGGGCTGGAAGTACCAGCGTAGGCGGAGGAAGTGTGGCTTTTGTGACTCTGTAGAGGAGAATGCTCATGGAGTAATTATCACTACCAGTGCAATTACCCTTTGTGATTAGCTGAAGTCTGATTGTTCTGAATGGCTTTCTCGTATCCAGAATGAATGTTCTAAAAACCACCTCACAGGATATTTGAAGTATTAAACTCTGAGCCTTGCATGTGGGAGCTGCTCCACTATATGTGAGATACTCAGGTGGTCACTGGAATAAAAAAAGAGGCGGATTGTCTAACCTGATGTTTACTTTTTCCAGGAAATAGGACTTCTAAATATTAGTGCCTCCTCTTGCACATTTTATATAAATCTTAACATTGTTTAAAATAGTAGTATCTTAGGGTAGAGCTCTGGAGCCTTATGAAGTTTGTAAAAGCATCTTGGTCAGAACAAAAAACTAGTTGTAGACCTCATCTACGAAATATTACTTTACATCAGAATAGCATTGCTCTAAAACATATATCAGCAGCTTAAGTCTCGAAAAGTGTTGAAATGAATTTTGTTATCGTTATGGGAAAGGTAACATGGAAAGCACTTTGAGATGCAATTCAGCTGTTAGCATAGGCTTCACATTTTTCACAGTTTACGTTCATTTATTATTTTCCATACTATCTTTCTACTTTTGTCTTCTCAGAGACCTTTACACTGCTAGGAAATGCTTTCGGGGCACCCTGTGTATTCCCTTTCATGTACAATAAGCAATGGTACGCCGAGTGCACAGGCGCTGGTCAGTCAGATGGCTGGCTCTGGTGTGCAACCACTGCAGACTATGACACAGACCAGCGATATGGATTTTGCCCATCAAAAGGTAAATTACCTGTTCCCGCGCAGTTCTCCTCAGGGTGGTATTGGCAAACCAGCACTTGCAGAATATGAATATCTTCATAATAATGGATAGTTTACAAAAACGTATTTTAGTATGTGATGTATTGCCACATCCTGCAGCTCTCTACGCAAGGAAATAACACGTTGCATAAAAATGTGGAGAAAAGTGTGATCGAAGAGAAAACCAGCATGCAGTTCCCACTAATTGTGGGGGTGTTGCTGAGCAGCAGGATAATTTTGAGCTCCTCACTGTTTCCGAGCCAGGATGTGTGCTGTCACTGTTGTACAACCCTTCTCTGAGGACCCCCGTTGTGATGGATGTGGGCACAAAAATGAGCGCTGTAGGAAGATTAATGATGAAGTTAACGTTTCAGTCTGCATGATTCTCATGTGAATATTTTTTTACTTAAGTGGAATGTGTCGTTTTATCCATGCTATTAAGCCCTGTTCATATTGCCTGGGAAGCAGTCTTTCCACCCCTTCTGACAACTGCCTCCCGTCTCTGGCATTTCCCTACAACTTCAATCACTTTTTGAAAACTGTCTTCCATTTCTGTGGTCAGTTCCCCCTCCATCTCCCTTTATGGCCTTGTTCTTGACAGGGGAGCTTTGCATTCAAGGCGTTGAAGACTTCCTGACACTTCTCAGCTTTCCCCTATATTCCTCCCCATTGCTCCTGTTCAACATTACGTCTTTTATTATTAAAACGCTCCTTTACTGCAGTTGATTCAAAATGTGCTTTTGGTGTGGTTCAAATCCATAGTCAAATATGCTTTCCAAGTCCCTACAAAGATACCGAGGACACTGTACCCAAAAGGCATGTGGCATAGGGTCAACGAATAATTTCAAAGCTTTTGAAAGCCAGTCCCAGCTCTCAGTTATTTTTTTAATTCAACTTCATACTGACTTTTGGGAATAATCAGATATCTGATTCAATTTTGTATTGTGCTTGATTGAGCACGTATAGATCTTCAACAGACCAAAGATGCAAAGGTAATCAGAAGAGGAGCACAATGCATCTCAGCACCATTGCAGTGCCCGGGCTCTGAAGCTAGGTGACAGGCACATCCAGAAGCTCTTTGCAAGGCGGGGATTTATCTAGGAACTGTTTTGATGCTACATTCAGGTATAGAGCTGGTTCTCACAGCTCTCAGTGGGAACTGCTGTCTGGAAAGAGAAGGAGGAGATGTTGCATACCTTTTAATAAATTTCACCTAGGATTTCTGCCACAGCTCTCCATGCAATATATTTTTCTATGCAATCACTTCCCTTGTAGTAATTCCCGAATTGTGTATCTTCATGGAACAGTAAGCAATATTTGCCAGCTCTACCTGTCAGTTTACAGGCCTTAACTTCGTCCTTCCCCATCCCGCTCGTAACATTTTCAGTGCTCTTGAAAGAACAGCACAGGTGACATTTAATGAGAACGCCATGCATAACGAGAACCTGCAACTCATTTTTCTGTGGGTGAGTTGTTATCACCCCCGAAATAATTATTTTCTCCACAGATAAAGACACCACCTGGACTACAGACCTGTTAACAAATGTCCACTACCAAGTAAACTCTGAATCGGCTCTCACGTGGCACCAAGCCAGGAAGAGCTGTCAGCAGCAAAGTGCAGAATTATTGAGTATCACAGATATTCACGAACAAACATACCTTGAAGGTAAGGAACTAAAGCAAAGCCTGACTTACATTCAGGATCTGTTCAGTCCATCATCACAGCTAAGGACTGTTTAGTATGGTTTTGGCTAATGTCTGTGGACCTAAATATGCATGAGTAAGTAAACAAAATCTTTTAGAATTTGCAAGTTCATATCAAAATCACTACCAAGTTTAAACAGAATTCAAAGTATTCCAGCATCCTGCAAGTGTAACAGTTTGACTTTCTATCTAAAAATGTTATCTTATATTAAAAGTTCATTGATTTTTCTTTTTTTTTTAAAGAGGAAAAAAAAATCTGAAAAGTAAATGAAAGTTTCATTTTTGGTCAAAAGGAACCTTTAAAACAAATTGGCAATAAGAGAAAAGACGGATCTTTGTGCCAAAAGAAAGATGTGGTTTTTGTCAAATGCAGTTTGATATCTGTTTTTTTCATTCATTTGACAAACTGAAAAATATCAGTTATTCATAGATCCCAAATTGTGGCTCTACCTACCCATGTATTGCTGGAGGAATCATATGAAAGAAACTTTCTTGTTATTTTTAATGAGGAGTTTAACTTCTAAGAGCTTTGTTATTATTGTTTACACTTACACTGTACCAATATTTCTACTTAAATAAATCCAATGTTGTACAGAATTTAGCCTATTTTACACAAACACTTTCATTTTGGATATACTCTGTGGCATCTCCTCTGTGCTCATTTTGCATTAGGTGATAGAATAAGAGAGGGGTTTTTTGTTTGCTTGCTTTTTACATTAATCAAAGCTTTGGCATATTTCAATCTATCAGGTATCTCAGTATCTAAGGATATTTGTAGTCAGATATTTAAGAACTGTAAGTCTTCCTAGAGACACTGTTAGTGACTATTGCTAATAAAAAAACTGATTTATAAAATCATTTATCTTTTGGTTACTTAGAGTTAACAGAAGGTACAGATTCTGCACTGTGGATTGGACTCAACAGACTGGACTTGAGGAGTGGATGGGAGTGGATTGGAGGCAGCCCTTTCCAGTACCTAAACTGGGCTCCAGGTAGCTGTGATTTTGTTTGATTCTGTATTTCTGAAGAAAAATTATACATACCTCAAATACTGCTTTAAATTCTATTATCAGATAGATATGCCATGAGATATATATTTTAGCTTTTCTTGCTTTACCTTTAGAAAAAGCTTTTTTTTCCTATAGCAGTATAAGCCAGAAACTTCTATGTATTGCAAAAATATTTTAGCTCTGAAAGCAATACTGTCTTTCCCAAAAATATACAGTCTTCCATTTCTTGTCTCTAGCAACAAAACTATGAGGGGGTTACATGTTCATATCCACTTAAATGATACTACATTTAATACAGACATTCCCACTACCAGAGACCTACCTCAGTTCTTGCCAAAGCTGGGAAAGATGTGATCTTTTGGGCTCTCACATCAGCCAGCAGTGATTTCTCCTGTGCATTTTAAAGCTTAGAGCTCTATTCACCTCTCAGAAAAGTTCACTTTTTTTTTCTGTACCTTTCCCAAAGGAAGTCCCTCTCCAGAATCTGGAAAACTCTGTGTGGTTTTGAATCCTGAAACAAAAGACAAATGGCAAAATTGGGAATGTGATCAGAAACTTGGTTACATTTGTAAGAAAATAAACTTTACATTGGTTCCCTCAGGTATGTTGATATATGTTGAAAATTAAAAGTAGAAGTTGTTATCTGAGTTGCTCGGCATTCACATTGATAAAGATGAGCAGGAGAATTTTATTAAAAATAGAAACTATTTCTTGTTTCTCTGCTTTGCTTTTTACAACCATTGTACCCTTTCTAGGCTGATCTCCAGTCCCACAACACAGAGAATGGAACAGGTGAAAGCAAAGAACATCCAACTTGTCCCATCTGTCCATGTTTTGGTAGTCAGGTCTCCCCTTTGAATACACACACTACTGAGCATGAAAAGGGAGAACTAACCAAAAATTATTTTTCAGAAGAGGGATGTTAGTAAAAATAAACAAAAGGAAGAAAGATTGACACATTGGAAAGACAAAAGATATTTGAAGTGTATAAAGATTTTCCCGTGTTGTTTCCCTATGTATATGTCTAGTTGTAAATCTGTCTAGATGACATTTACTCTATCAATATAATTAATCTTTTAAAAAATCATAAGCATTCTATGTTAGGTGTGGGTAATTTCTGATTTCTCTTATCTGACAAATAAGTACTAAGTAATACAGAAGCTGTTAAAACTAATACATTAATGTATTTGTTACACACATTTGACTGTGTAAGAACCTTAGAATTTGTATTAAATAATATTTGTATTAAAAAGCTTGCCTTTTCCAAGCTAAAAGTTGCCAGATTTAGAATCATATTTATGTTTACTATGTTTGTGTCCATCATTTCCTTATAATGAGAATTTCCAAAGAAAATTCTTAGTTTAGAACTTTTGCACAGAATAAATGAAAATATTTTCAGTGTCATGTCCCTTGCACGGCATTTGAACTCCTCTAAAACACTGATATTTGTTCCTAGGTGACATTGGGACTGTTACTTGTCCAGATGGATGGGTACCATATATAGATCACTGTTACAAGATCTTCAGGGAGACCAAAGGATGGGAAGAAGCTTTGACCTCTTGTCAGAAGGAGGAGAGTCACCTGGCCAGTATCCAAAGCCTTGAGGAGCACAGCTTTATGGTGTCTCAGCTTGGGTACAGTGAGTGTTTCCAGCAGGTGCTTTTGCCTTTGTCTGCATATAAGAAGGACCAGCTAGCTGAATTGGTGTAGCAATTGTATTAACATGAAACACTGCAGCCAAAGACATGCAAGGAGCCAGAGGTCCAGTGGCATTAGGCTGGTGCAGTGCTTTCCTTTCTGCTTCAAAACAGATGCCGCCTTCTGTTCTGCAACTTGCAGACTTACTCAGCTGTCTTGTGCTTTGCATGAGGGTAGAAGGACATCAGTCATCCCAGTGAGAAGCTTTCTTAGTGAAAGGATTATGAAATATAACTTCCACTTTGAAAGCATGCTTTTTATAGAAAAACAACATATTTGTACTGCTTTCTATGCATTTGGGGAACTTACAGTGTGGATCTAAGTCATTCTCTGTGCCTTGTGGTCAACCACCACCCAGATCAGCAAGTTCACAGGTCTCTGCAGAAGTGATGGAAGAAACATACTAAAGAAAAGTTTCGGTCTCTACACTGCGAGATGGAAAAGATCAGCAAAGCTAGCCAAGGTGGTTTCCAGGCAGCAAGATGTGGAATTGCCCAGGCTGCCTAAAGAACCGTACTCAGGTCACGGGATCTAACATGTCAGTGTGGTCTCACCATGGCCTTTTTAATATCCCTGGCAGAAATGTGGGGAGTCTGTAGACATGTTGCTACTTTTTGCCCCTGTTAACTATTTGGTTTTTTGTCATGCTTAGAGGTACTGAAAGCCTTAATTAACTATTGAAAAAGTGAAAGATATTCAAGACAGGAAAAATTCTTTCTTCAGAAAGAGTAATTTGTCTGCTTAGTGTCCAACCATACAAGGAGATATTTTTGCGTTCTTATACTTTTTGATTCTGGTATCATACCCCAGTTTGGTGACTACTGAAGAAATTGTGAATATCCTTCCATATCTTTCTTTCTTTCTTTCTCATTTTTGTGAATGCTGCCTAAATTTACCTTTCATTTTCCTTGCTTTGCTTTCATTAAGAATGCCTAAAACCATAGGATCATACACTGGTTTGGGCCAAAAGGAACCCTGGAGGTCATTTGGTCCAGCCTCGGCTTGGAGGAGGGCCAGCCTTGAAGTTAGATCCAGTTGCTGACAGCCTTCTCCTGCTGAGTTTTGGATATTGTTGAAACTCTGATTTTACTTATTGCCTAAATGAGTGTTCTAGGGCTGGGGGATGGGCTTAGGGGGGTTCGCTGCTTTTTTCTTTTTGTTGAAAGAAGCTTAAGACATTCACACTCCAAGTTGGATAAAAACAGTGTTTTAAAATCTGACCAGTGCAACAGAACCTAAAAAGTAACTATTCACACAGTTCTATCATACCACCATAGTGTATTAGCATTAGGCTGGTAATTTAGTCTTCTCCCACTGCTATGAGGAAGGGAAGCAAAATTTTTTGATCCAGTGCGGGGATTTCAATATAGGCTAATTTTCCAAAGCATACTATCTTTATTCTAATATCTATGTGAAAATATTAATTTATAAAATTATCATGCAACACACTAAATAATTTTTTGTTTCATAAATTTATGAAAGGGATTATATGTTATAGAGCTTGAGGGTGCTGTGAAAAGGATGCAGTGGCATAAGAGGTCTTTTCTAGTTCTGCGTTTCCATGTTTTAGAGCCAACAGACAAGCTATGGATTGGGCTGAATGATCATAAGGTTCAAATGTATTTTGAATGGAGTGATGGTGTGCCAGTGACATACACAAAATGGCACCTGGGAGAGCCATCCACCACAAACAACAGGCCAGAAGATTGTGTACTGATCAAGGGCCAGGTAACATTGTTCAATACATATTTTGCTTTAATGTTGAAACTAACTTCTTAATAAAAGAATAATGTGCCCTGCTTTCAGTAACTGGCTAGGGCCAGAAAAAGGGATGTGGGGACAAAGGATGAGATAAAATATGACCTTTCATTAAAAAAAAGAAAAAATAAAATGAAAACGTTACCGCATCACTGATGAAATTTTCTCTTTAAGTTCATCTGAAAGTCACCAATGAAATTATTAGGACTATAAAACAGGTCTCGGAATGTAGTTTGAGTACATTCTCCTGCTCCTTTTCCTCTAGTGGTAATGGTGGCATGTGGGGATCCCTGCTGCCTCCTTTGTGCCTGCTCATTTGCCCATCCCTGCATGGCACAACCGCCTGTGCAGGGCCCTGCAGAACATGTCAGGGACCAGCTCCGTGCACCCTCATCCCTTCTTATCACTACCAGCCGTATCTGCACCACTATAGCCCAGTCTACTATTTCACTGAATGTGAGTGGATTTATTTTTGTTATCAACTAGGGGAATTGGATAAGGAAAAAAATTATTTCTGTTTCAAAATGAAAGGAGAAAGAAAAAGAATAGTTTTCATTATAAAAAAAGAAATTATTCATGTTCTTTAGATTATGCATCTTAATCTCATTGTTATTCCATTCTTTTTCCTGCCACAGAATGGTTATTGGGCGGACTATGTCTGTGAGAAGAAAGCTGGCTACATTTGTAAAAAAAAAGCTATATCACAAATAGCTGGAGAAAAGGAAATTACTGATGCAGGTTGCAAAAAAGTAAGTATATAAGAATGGAACATCGATTTTCCAGATCAAATAAATACCTTGTCTGAGAATCATCTAGAATTATTTGAATTATTTATATTATTTACATATAGATTATTTTTGTTTTTATTTATTATGAAGTTTCTCTCTCTCTCAGTTACTTTAAACTTTAGAAAGCCATTTACAGAAACCACTTGGAAGGAATCTGTAATTTCACTGCAAAAGGTTTCTAATTCATAATATTAATGATTATTGTGCTTCATTCATTTTGAAATGGTAAAGCTCACTTAATACATGATATCACAATTATTTAAAAGTTACATGGAAATCCTAAAATCATGTTACAGGGCTGGAGAAGATATGGGACCTACTGCTATTTTATTGGAGACGTTCCAGCAACATTTGCAGAAGCAAACACCACTTGTGGAGGAGAAAAAGGTTACTTAGCCACAGTTGAAAGTAGGTATGATAATGACTTTTCCTTGGCTTTTAAATAGGTGAAGGTTGTATGTTCTGAAATATTCCTGGAACTACAATTCTAGCACAAGGTCAAACAGCAAATTATCTAAGTTACAGATGAGGTCTCTAGTTAAACAACAAAAAAGTCTCGCTTTTGTTTGTTGATTTATAGAGAGCCAGAATCCTATCGTAAGGTCCTCTCCCTCAGTCTGAAGCAAGGAAAAGGAGAAAAGGATTCATCATTAGATTAGCCAAGTAGGATTTGAATAAATTACTTTGTTTTCACTTGCGTCTTTATGATGCCTTTTACAGGTATGAACAAGCCTATCTGACTAGCCTTGTTGGGCTGAGGCCTGAGAAATATTTCTGGCTTGGTCTCTCTGATGTGGAGGACCAAGGCACTTTCAGGTGGGCCAACGGTGAAGCCGTCTCCTTCACGCACTGGGATGCAGCAATGCCTGGTATGTGCCGTGACAGTGGATGGTAGGCACTTTCTGAGGTCGTGGTCCCTATTTGGGTTTGCATTGGCAACGTTCTCTGAATTTTATGCTTTAAGCTTTCAGTGTATTTTACAAGAACTGGCAGTTCTCAAACCCCATCTTTTAATTTCAAAGAGAACAATTTAGAACTGCAGTTTTATATTAGCACATCTGATATACTTACCCATAGGATTAACCTTTTGGCTCATCTTCACAAAGAGATAAGGAGTTACAGGCAGTTCCTGAGGCTATTCCACACTCATCCCTCTAGTGGTAAAGTTAGCCTGGGAGAAGAGTCTGAAATAGAGCAACTGTAATAAGGATTTAAAGTTAGAATTACAAAATCACAGTATCAAAAATGATCATACCATTATTTTATTTAACTTGTGATGCTAAGAAAACTGCATTCACGGGATCACACTGTGCAGAAGCACAGAAAACAAGATTCCAAAATGCCATGAGGGAATCTGCTCTGCCCAAGATATACTACGTCCCTCCTAGTAATCATGTGTCTGAAAGCTTTCTCAAAAAACTTCAGTGAGGTTATAAAATGTAAAATAAAATAAAAATAATAAAAAGTTGCAAAAGACATAGAGTAATAAAACTTCTGTAAATGACACGAGAGGAAAGCTTGCCAGGGAGTCTATGGTGCCAGCAGATGATCAGAGTATAAAGGGAGCACTCAGAGATCAGTCTGGAACAGTGAAGAAAGGTTACTTTCCTTGCATCTGTGTTCACTAAGGAAGAAAATGGGCGTTTTGTGCTGGAAAGTTTCTTTGTGAGGGTATGATCAGAGAGTCTATTTCAAGCTGAAATACCAGGAGATATAGATTATGGAACAAATAGATGACCTGAAGAATAGCAAGTCAGGACTAAGCACAGCTGCAAAAGCATCCAAGAGCTGTAAAGGTTATATAAAGTGAACTGTTCACTTTAATGTGTAACTACCTGCTAAAACTGCATTGACAGCTAAGGGGTGAAAAAGGTGAATTTGGTGCCAACTTTTAAAATGGTTCCAGGGAGATGTGGGGAAATACAGACCAATGACTCACTGGTAAATTAGCTGAATCTGTAATAAAGGATAGAATAAAGAAGACATAGTGGGAAAGATATATAAAACATCTTGTGTCAAGGGAGGTCATGCTCACAGATCTCCTGGAGCTCCCCACAGGAGCAAAAAGCATATGAATAAGGGAAATCTAGTTAGTGTGGTCTATCTCAGTTACCAAAAGCCTTTCAGCTAATCTGACCTGGCACAGGAAAGCTCTTACATGAATAAAAATTTTGATCAAAAGGCAGGGAATGGAAGGTGGGTTTTTTTATGGGCCTATTTTTTTATTGGGGAAGAGCATTCACCAACAGAGGCCCATAATGATCTGTGCCAAAGCCCATGCTGTTCAACATATTTACAGACAATCTGGAAAAGGTGAAATAGTGAGGTGACAAGATTTGCTGATGATAGTAAATTATTTCTGGTAGTGAAGATGTGCCTGTGAGAAAACACAGGATGATCTCAGGAGAGTAAGTGACTGAGCATGAGCAGTAAAATGGCAGGTGAACTTTGATGCAGGTAAAGTGATGCTCATAGGAACAAACGTACGTCTTGAATTGACATAAAATGATGGACTTATAGCTGACCATTTCATTTCAGGAATCAGTTCTTGGCACCATGGTAGACAGGTCCATTAAAACAACAGGTCTGTGATCAACAGGAATCAAAAAGCAAATAAAATGTTAAGAATACTTAGGAAATGAAGAAAGAACACAAGTAAGTCATTGTATAAGCCCACTGTGTGCATTTGATTGCATCTTGTGTGATGTATGCACCTCTGGTTCCCCCTGAGAGAATATACAAAAATTACAGCAAACGTCACAGGATAAGCTTCATCACGTCTCTGTCGAGGTTTGCATGCCTGCGCTATGTATGCACTGAGGGTTTTGTTTCCATCTATATTCAAATCACTGGTGACCGAGGTTATGCTGCTACCTGATATAAAACAGGCTTAATATAAGTAGGAGTGAGGCCTTCACTTGAAAACGCAGGTTTTCACTGTTTAAAAAAAAAAACAAAACCCAAAACAAAAACACACAACCAAACAAAAACCAAACTTACTTTCTACCCATAGAATTAATTATGCAGGACATTCAAAATTAAAAAAGCAGGATCCCAAACTGACCATGACCTCCTCAAACAGAAAATACTACTCTTTGCCTGTGTGAAAAACACCTAAAATATAACTCTGCTATTCAAGTGTTATTGTATGGCAAGACACGAATGGCCGCTGCTCAAAGATTTTAAGTAAGAATTAAACAATTGAGACTGTATAAAATATCCAAAGTGGTTTTTGTTTCTCATAAAGGAAGTAATCCAGGATGTGTAGCCATGAGAACTGGGACTGCAGCTGGATTATGGGATGTTCTTGACTGTGAGAAAAAGCAAAAATACATCTGTAAGCAGTGGGCAAAGAATGCAACAGCTCCACCTATTCCAACTACTGCTCCGGTCCCCACATGCCCTGACGGTTGGGTATCAAACAACCATAGTAGTTCCTGTTTTAAAGTAAGTACCTAAATAGTTTGAAGAAGAAAGGCTTTGAACTGCTCACTTGGGGGGAGATGAAAGAAAAAGGAAGTGACATCTTCATTTTGCAATATCTGACACTGGAATATAGCAAATGAAAAAAACCCAAACATCTCAGGGAATTATCCATAAAAGGGGAGAAACTAAGGAAGAAAGACAAGGTTGAAGGGACTGGACACAAGGGGAGGGAGAAGGACACAGGAAGGAAAGGAAGTTAGTGCCCCAGGGGTTGAATGAATTGGAGCAGAAAGTGGAAGAAGAGGAACATAAATATCAAGTCCCTAGAAAGACATAAAGAAAAGAGAAAAAAGAAGAAACAAGAAACAATATTTGCAAAATTATTGAGAGAACAATGTCAAAATGCTGTATTAAACAGCAGAAGCAGCTGTTAGCTTGGCTGTTAGTGTGGCTCTTGATATCAGTTGTGGTCACTAGGTTGTGCAAAGATCCCATATTTATCTGAGGTGTGCGAGAGTTCAGCGAACAAAGTAGAGAAACAGTGAAGTGTATCCACAAGCAGTGCAATGCCTGTGGCTGGACATTGCTAAGATAAGCACATTACCCCCCAAAATAAAGCATAAGAAGTCAGATGAAATGTTAATTAAACCAGTGTTTATGAAAGACATTTATTAGAGAGTTTATGATGTAAAGCTACTGATAACTCGTATTTGAAGTACACTCAGTTATGCCTGAGCAGGCATACAAAAGGACTTTGAACAAGAAATGAGGGTAATGTGCAAACATTGATTTGGGATCATGCAGAATAGAAATGTGCTAAGTAAGTGTGAGATGTTAATATTTCTTATCACTTTACTGAATTAATGAGTCCTTCTCTTATTATTATGTTATTTTTTTCATTTCTTTCAAACTCAGCTGGAATGCTATTTACTTGGGTTCCTTTATCCCCAAATCATCATTTTTAGCTTTGGTCAGACTAGTGCTTATTCTCTTTTAATCTACCAAAATGTTAGACGTCATATTGCAGATGTAAAGTGAGAGTTGTAAACCACCATGAGGTCGTTCTTTTCCCTGTATCTTCAGACTCCTCCCAGGCCACCTCGCCTCTTCACCACAACCATTCTCCTTTCCCTTCATCTGGAAGGTGGCCTGGGCCCTTCTCCAGCTAAAACAAGTTAAAGGGAATTGTATTCCCTTCTAGCAATTCCTTCCCTTTGTTTGTCACCTCTACATTAACTAGCTAGACAACTGAAGTGCAAAAATTTTATGAACAGGGTAATTAATGCTATTTCTCTTTCGGACTTTTACTTGGCTTGTATGAAACTTCAATTATGGGTCAGCAAGACTATGATTCTTTATTTTATTATAACATAGATAATATGTTTTAAAGTAATTTATCCACAGTGTTTTTACAGATCAAATATTAAAAAGAAATCATGGCTTGAAGCTCGAGATTTTTGTAGAAAAATAGGAGGGGATCTCGTCACCATTAACAATAAAGAGGAGATACCGTTACTAATAAGAGCAATGTAGTGAGTATCTGCTGTATGTTTATCTTACCAGATTTAAAAGACATTTCTTATGAACTATCATGAATGCTCTTAGATGATTTCTGAAACATACAGATTCCTCAGAAGCCAAAAAACCTGTGATACGTTGAAATTTTATCTACTCATTAATGTTTTTAACTGTTTCATGAAAAAATAAGAGTAGTTTATATCCAGGAAATTTTAAAAAAACAGTACCATGATTACTAAATATAATTTAGAAATACATGAAATTGTGGGGGGTGGTTTTTTTAGTAGGGTAGGAAACATGACCAATATATTTACTTTTGACTCACCTTGAAGTAGTCAATGCTGAGACCATTTTCTGAATTTGTGAAGGCCTTTTCTAAGAAAACAGAACATGGAGGAAATACAGGATCAATACCACTAATCAATCTGATAAATAAGCCATTGCCACTGAAACGTAGAAATATTAGATATTTCTATGAAGAACATATGCATCTGTATGCCCTTCACCAAAGGTAACAGGGTGATTATTACAACTTCACTGCACTTTACAATGTGGTCTAGAAAGTTTAATAATGTGTTTCCAGATGTTTTTTGCGTTAATGTTTACACACTGCTCTGCCTTGTAATTTCTGTTAGTGCCACTCGCTGTAGCTTTCAAAAAGTTTGGCTCGGTATATTTTCTTTGAATCCAGATGAAGGATTTGCTTGGAGTGATGGCTCTCCAGTGAGTATATTAATTTTTCATCAAATTTGTTTGCTTAAGATGTTTTGGGGTTTGTACATGTACTTTTCAGTTATTTACTGTTATCCTCATCAAAGAAAACACTAATCCTGCAGACATTTACATGGCTGTTAACCTTTATTATCATGAGCAAAATCAGGGCAACATATTTAAATGCATGGAAATCATCTGTATCTCACCAGGATCTGTAGCTTTCTGCACAGCACTCCAACAGATTTTCTTTTCCAAGAATGTAATATGAACACAAAATATCAGAATGTAAAAATTCATCATACCGGACCCTGTATCCTGTCTCTGGCAGTGGCCAGAAGCATCTTAAGAGCTAATCAAACAGCAAGCAGATTTCCCAGTATAATCCTGCATCCCCCAGTAAGTGATGGCTCAGGGTCTTTCAGAACCAGAGCTCAGACTTGTAATCTTAGTTTATTTATTTCCATGAATTTATCCAGTCATCTCTCAAGTTCTTGTAAATATTCACAAATGTGTGAAATGTTCCTGCAGGATTCCACTGCTTTTTACACTCCCTTTACTACTACTCTCTATTCCCTGTTTTTTAACCCAAGCAAGGACCTTTCCTCTTATCCTGTTGCCCATGAGTTTCCATAAAAATTGTGGAAGTGATCTTATCGGGAACGTTTTGAAAATCCCAAGCAGGTTACATCAAATGGTTCTCCCTCCCCATTTGGATGTTAGTTTCTTCAGAGGTAACTCCACTAGGTTTGTAGGACATGACTTCCCTCCCAAAAGCCACACTCCTGTCCTCATTAACCACAGGGAAGGGAAGATGTGAATGCTGAACTGATGCACGATACAGTCGCTGCCACCACATGGCTGTTGGACAATGTAATTTTGAACCAGGTCACAGCTGATAAAGTGAAAACTACCTTGTCTGCACATGATTAGTACGAGTGGAACGGGGGTGAAGTTAATAGCTAGGTGAAGTTCATTAGAAACAGTCCATTTGTCTGTTTCTATTCTGGCTGTGTCTAGGGCTTGAGGCGCAAACAAGAGGAAAAGCCCTCCATGGCAAGACAGCTGATCTCCTGATCACTGACATCATTGCCCCACTGTAAAAATTCTTATACCTATTGCTTTTCCTGTATTTGCACCTCTTTTTGGTGAGAGACAGAATCTTTCGGACAAAACCAGTTTGTTTCTGTTTGCCAATGGAGAGTACAACTACTGAAACAGATGAAAAGGGTAAAAAAGATGATTTCTTCTATAGGTTAGGTACACAAACTGGGATGATAGTCCAAGAAATTCAGGAGGACGCAAGTTCTGTGGCGTACTCGACGGTGGGACTCATTCTAAACGATGGTTTCTTTCAGTCTGTGAAGTACAGCTTGACTGGGTTTGTCAAATAAAAAAAGGTAGATTTATTCTTATCTTTAAGTAAGAAGCTTGAATAACTTTATAAGTAGTTGCTTTCTAATATAAGTTGCTGGATTTTGAAGAACTACTTTTTCCAAATGGAGGTCAAGAGCATTAGGTAACATAATATCGGCCAGAATTTTTCAGTGATAGATGATGAGAATAAATAAATTTATTTCTTCACATAGATTAGGATGTATAAATAATCCATGTGTTTACAAGGGTTTCATAGATTGCAAATTTTTGAATATTAAGAAGTTTTTGCTTGTATTTTTGTAATGTAGGAAGTAAGGAGTTGTGAATTCCTTACAACACTGGTTTTTACACTAACATAGCTAAAGCTAAAAACCAAACACAATATGTTTGTACACCAAAGATTTAGTGGTGCTCCAAGTTCTCCTTTAACATTATTCAGGATTCAACTGCTTTTGGAAAAGGAATGGTTCAAAGCAGTGGCATTTCTTTTTCTGTCAGAACCAGAAGTAACTCACAGACAGTATATATAGTCATATTTCCTTTTGCTTATGATTATTTGGGACTGAGAGAATTTTTTCATCGAGCTAAAGTAAATCTAGTGGAAATTTCCTCCCTCTTATAAGAAGACCCCTCTGGAGGATTATGGAACGTCTACTGATGGATCAGTAAAGCGGCTGTAAAACCAAAGTTTAAAGTGTTTCAGATAAATTTACTGTGACTTACAGACTGGAAGAGCAGTTTTCCCTTACATTGCTCTGTGCAGGAATGTGATCCAGCCAAAACTATGACTTTGCTGACATGAAGCACAGCTTGTGATACAAGATTATAAGTAGATGACCGTGCATATTGCATAATGTGTAGCTGAAATGTGTGGTTAAGCCTGCTTTCTAATCAGTGGCAAAGGAGTGTGGAATCCTGCTCTGCTCTTTGCAGTCAGTCACAAGCTACATCATAAAACACGCTATGGAGATGTGTCACGCCTTCTATTCTCTTGTTTTGCAGGAGTGTCATTAAAATCTGAACCAACCGACACATATGGTAGGTTTTTGCATACATTTATTCATCTTATTTATTATTTTTTATCAAAATCATTATTCTAAATTGAGCTTTTGTGTTCTACAGATACAGAATTTAAGGCTACCTTATTTATCTTCCAGCATATAAAACCACTGCGGATGGATGGGTCACATATGAAGATAAGCTATACTACATCAGCAAAGAATATGTCTCCATGGAAAAAGCCCAAGAGTTTTGCAGGATGAATTCTGCAGACCTGGCTGTTGTTAATAGTAATAGTGAGAGAAGATTCCTACAGAGAGCACTAAAAGAAAATGTAAGAATCATTATAAACAGACAGCCTAAAGTAGAAATGCTTTTGAAAATCTGCTTGCAAAACATGAATTGCCTCAGAAGTAGAGCCATCAGCATTTTCACTAACGAAATCCACCTGAGATGAGATCTATGAAATTCCCCACAGACGCACCCTTTGGTCCCATGGGATTTGGTCTTTCCTGCTCTGCACCAGCTGTGCTGAGGCAGTGAGGCAGGCCGGTGGGAAGAGTGATGTGGGAAGGTGCCAGCTGTGTTGGCTTGGGAAGTAGCTGGTGTGAGAGGGAGACTTCAGGTCGGCATTAGATGGTGCTGCAGTCCTGGAGGGAGAATGAAAGATGTGTACCAGCTTCTGACTCAAGATCTGCTTCTCTCCTACCCCATCCTAAGGGCCCTCAGTGCTGCAGGACTCAGCTCTGATGTGCCAGATAAAAATCTGGCTTCTGTGCCTGAGTGTGTAAACACAGCGCTGTGCTTAACTGTAAGCATGTGCTTTACTGCTGTTGACTTCAGTGACTGCTCTGTGAACCTAATCAATGGTACATCCATCTCTGTTTGTTTTACTTCAAAGACTTTTTTTTTTTTTTTAATTAAAATAGTATCTTTCTGGTTTAGGAGGAATCCTGGAGTCGGTCGAGAGGATACTTCATTGGTCTAAAAGTGAGTCTTGATAAAAAGTTTAGGTAAGTTAAGATGATCACTGCAGCTCTTAACATGTAGAAACAAATACAGTATTTTATGTAGCTGGAGGTACTAAATGTGTTGTTTTCAAGGACTGAAGGCAGTTCCACATAACGAGTAGAAAGCAGAATGGAATAGTCCTAGAATATTCTAAAGTCCAATAGTTTTCCCAAAAAATAAATATGAAAAGAACATTTTTTTCTTGAGTAAACACTTACCCAAAGAAAGGCTTGGCAGCTGTACTCTCCATACACACTTTCTCGAGTTTCTGTCAAAGATTTGCCCCATAAATTGGAGTGATACTTTACTATGCTGGGTTTTATACCTATAAACACACATACACACTTAAAATATGCTCCATACCGTAAAGCCTAGCTTTCTCATGCTTTTTGTCTATATATCCTAGCTTCAGATAGGTCCTCCAGAATTAGGAAGCTGTGGACAATGAGTACAAAAGCTGCTTCTGACAGAGATTTTTAAGGTAGCCTCTGCAAACTCCATTTCCAGGAGAAAAATCAGCAGAAGTTTACAGTACAGTAAAATTAACAAGTATTGCGAAAAGACCAACACACAAATAAACGCAAAACTAAAGCAAAAGATACTGAAGAGCATGATACTGACACCGCCTACCTTCCCATCCTCTAGTTAGGACACGTTTGGGAGGTGAAAGACCATACTTCTAATCTTGACCTGAAACAGGTTTAGAGGAGATCTGAATTTAACCTTTCTATTTTAATGCTGCTGTTGAGTGTCTGTAAATCACTAACCTTGGAAAGGGCAGAAGAGGAGTGGGGAGAGACAAGTTCGTAGTGACTGAGTCAGTGCATGATTCTAACCCCCTGATTTAGGACACAAATCAGGGAGATAGGGCATTGCTTGGGTCCAGTGAGCATCTCCTTTCTTTAGGTCAAGTGTATCATCATCACCAAGAGATAGATGAGGGAACTGAACTTGTTTCCCACTTCAGGCTGAGTGACCTGAAGTCTGAAATATTGATTAAAATGCAGTGCCAACCTCTTCTTCCCTCAACAGCAATGTGTTAAAGTAAAAAGCATGTAAGCATGAAGAAAAAATGTCAATTTTGATACTTCAGAAAGGGTGGTTTTGAGCTAACAGAATGTCCATTAGTTTCCAGTCACAAGACTTACTAGAAATAATCTATGGAGGTGTTTCTCTTCAGAAATACTTCAGAAAAGTATTTTTTCCTTGTTTGCATTTATGAAAACATCAGGAATGCTCAGACTGAGAAGCATGATATTAACTAGGTGATACAATGAAATCAGTTAAGATAAATAAAACATTTAATATTCTTCTCTGTATTATATGTTATGGCTAACTGAAAATAGTTTCTGTTATTAAAAGTTGTCTGATCACTCCTGCCCATCAATGGAAAATATGCCTGGTATTTTCTTTTTCTACTTTGCAACCAGTAATATTTTACATACATTTCTTACATACATACAACCAGATTAGAATAATCAGGTAAGAAGAGGAAAATCTGTAACAATCCTTCCAGTTTTAGCCAGTTCCTATTAATGCTCATGGACCTTCTTAATTGTGAGATGTTAATTAGGATTCTCATCTCACAATTGAAATGTATTAATTAATAACTGTTTGTATATCTTTTCTTTAAGCTGGATAGATGGGACTCCAGTAACCTATGTGGCTTGGGCTCCTAATGAACCCAACTTTGCAAATAATGAGGAAAACTGTGTGATAATGTTCTCAGAGCAAGGTAAGTAACAAGGCTAAACTATTAGATTTTACTTGTCTCTGCTTGGATTATAACTGATGCTGTCAAACTTCTGCTCTCAGCTGTCACACAATCTTTTATGGCTATTTTCTGCAATTCCTTTCCAGTGACAAGCCAACAAGGTGCAGTAACTGGTGTAACCACCAGTCATGGAAGAATCTCTGTCCTTAGAATGTGGAGATATCAGTACCATGTGTAATTTAATGCAGATGTCTCTGGATTTATAAGATTGATATTGCACCTTTTTACAGGGCTTTTCACTACTTCTCTAAGTCAAGAGTTGAGTGGGCTCTGTCTTCGCTCCCATGAACTTAAGAACACATTTATGACAGCTACAGGAAGTAGGGGGGTTGAAGGTACAGGCCAATGAGGAGAGGAGAGAGACAAATACATCTAATGACCTAAGACTGTCTTACATGCTTATAAGTACTCCTAAATGTAAATATCTTGCAAATCCTAGAGCTAATTTTTCCTCTTGGTTGTATTTCTGTAACTTACCTGAGGCTAATGGGAATTCAGTAGTATATGTATAAGGAAATAAATCTCTCAATTTATGTTTTATAAAGAATTCACTTAGCAATCCCACCTGAAATTCTGCCTTTGTATGAAGACACCAAGAACAAGATTCACTTTTCTAAACATAGGCATCTGGTCTGATCGAGATGCATCCCTCTTTCTTTAGTTGTTGATCCAGAAAGGGGTAGCTATCCCACTGGTCCCTGCCATATCTACCAGCTCTGCATAGATGGCTCAGCATTCCTGAGCTGGTCTCAGACGATGCTAGAAGTTTATATGTGGGCAACTGAATTGGACCATACGGGAAGCATTAAGCTTGAGTTGACAACAAAATGCAGCTAATGTGAGCTAAAACTCTGAATTCTCATTATGGTCAAATGGAGATCTCACCTGCACAGCCAGTGCTGCCTGAAGAGCAATTCAGTTTACTCTAGTGCCGTATTCAGTTACTGACATGTAGGTGACTGTAGCCACCTGCGATGTCCTAGAGTTAGCCCACCTAAGTAAGTTTCCCACAGAAACAGTGCCATATCTGTCAGCTCTCTGCAGGTACCTTGCATAGCCTCTCAAACGGCGCTGAGCACCTCTGTTTAGACAAATGAATCCTGCCCTAGCGCTCTATTGACTATAACAGTAGCTTAGAAACCTAGTGTATATCTTGACAACTGAAATGAGGTATTTTAATCTGCAAACTGAATCCCTAGATAACATTATATTAACTTGAGATGTTGGCCCCCAGGAGATGGCACATATTTCATATGTATGTTTGAACACTATATTGTGCCCTTAGATTGATGCAGTATTTCCTATCTCATCTGTTTCTGATTCATTTTCTTTTCAAATTTGCTTGCTGGTAGATTTCCCCTGCTGCCTGCAATGTGATGATGCCATAGTTTGAATAAATCATAAACAGGTATGCACGCTGTGGAGAGCCCTGGATGAGGAGTAGAAGGGTCAGGCAGTTCAAATTAAGCACAAGGTGCTACAGCTGTGCTACTATTAGAGCTTCAACTGGCTCGTTAAAAGCTGCCATGGTTACTTTACCTTCAGATCAAGCTGCAGCCTGAAATATAAAATAGAGAACATTGTGGTCTGCTCTTTCTCCTGTAATTCTCCTACTTGGAATCTTTGATGGATAGGGTAGGGAGGGTGGAGAAAGTAGAATGAAGTTAATTGATGACCAGAGCATTTCTTCTGAGTTACTGGCCCTTTCTTCCCAGTCCTTTATTCTTTTTTCAATTGCTAGATGGTTGCCCAGTAACTAACAGTGCTGAGCAGCTGAAGTCCATAAACATCTTCTGTTTGTAAAAAATAGTTGAGTGCATAAATGGAGTGCATGGCTTTTTACTCACTTTTGCGGTCTGAACAGTAGAGATTAGACTCTTTCTAACTCAAAATAAGAAGTGATAAATTATTGTTACAAATACTATAACATCTTGACTTGCTTATTCAATCTAATTATTTTTAGGCTTGTGGAATGATGTAAACTGTGGTTCCTCCAATAAATTTGTATGTGAAAAACATAACAGTTATATTAATTCAACATTTGCTTCTCCATTGCCTCCTGGAGGATGCCCAGAAAGTTGGTTTTTATTTAACAACAAGGTATGTCAACAAGTATCTTCAGTAAATTGTGTAAAGCAGTGGAAGTGAAAAAAAGAACTGCAAAAAATATGGTTTTATGATTATGAAATAAATCTGGACAGTAATTATCCAATCAGAACATGCTGGCTGGATGGCTGGGCTTTTTTGGAGGTGAGCATAGGCATTTAACTTTGCAGAGAAATACCATAAAAGTCGATGTATGCTGAATAAATTTCAGAGAACATAGTTTGCGCAGGCTTAAAATACACTGTTACTGTTTAAGAAAACCCCTTCTCCTGCTCCCCTCCTGTTTTACATATTTATGTTAGAAACTGAAAATTGTAACAGTCAGTCTTGAAAAAAAAGCCCTTCAGGTGGAAAGATGTAGGGAGAATGTATTTGAGCAATCCCTTTGGATTGTACAGGGTTCCCAAATCTTTGAGTTCAGAAAGATGATGCCAAACTACAATTTTTTTGTGTATAGTTTTACATTCATACATCGTCTGGAAGTCCTCAGTGCTGTAACAGAAGAATTTGTACAAATTTGAGTTGAAGCTCCACTTGCCAAAGGTTGTTTAGTTCTACTTTATATCCACTGCGCTACTATTGCATCCTCAGAACATTAGGTCAATGTGTCAAAGGATATTTCATACACTTTGGTGGGATGAACAGTCGTAACCACAGTCATTGGAAGAGGGACAAGGCACAACAGAGATCATTCCCTGCGGCTGTGTCACCCAAAGCCACGTTTTCTTGGTTTTAAATGATCCCTCTGTTATTGCAGGAAGCAGGCAGATGAAAATGTGAAAAGGGATTATGTATTTGACATCATTACAATCAGTTCAGATGATACTAGACTTCTGGGTTACACCTTGTGCAATGAGAGGGGCTAAGCATCTACCTGGGTAGACATACATACTTTCTACTCTTCAGCTCTGTCGCTTATTCTAGCCGTGAATTCTTTTTCTGGAGAAATGTACATCCTATAGCTAATTGATATTAGTCACATACAATAGTTCCCATCTTTGCTAGTTTCAATGAAGTGCTTGCTTCTTTTCTAGTGTTTCAAAATATTTGCTTCCAATATAACAAGAAAGCTCATGTGGCATGCTGCACGAGATGCTTGTATCGATTTGGGAGGAAACCTGGCTACCATACCAAATGAACAAATGCAAGGTACATATGTGGGATCTACTGAAAGAAAAAAATATTAATCTCTCACTAAATAAACTACTATACACTCCAAAATAGATTATTATCTGCTGAAAAATGCTTATTAGTCAGGTCAGTTTATGCTTCATTTTAACTCCAAAGTGTGAAACAATAGCTAAATTTTTGCATATAAGAAATAAAGTGTGTGTTTCTAGTTACTCCAGTTGCTCAGTTTTCATGAAACTTTCAGTCTGTTTTGAGTGTGGTTGTATAGATCCCTCAAACTGAGAAGGGGACGCTTTCTAATTTGCTCCAGAGCTTTCTTTTTGGCTATTTTTTCAACCTTAATGCTTGTGTAACATACGTTCCTACAGATGCTTATCTAAACATTTAGCTAAATGCAGATGGGCTCTGTAGTGGGAAATGTTATCCTTTTAACATGGCCCCAGTTCTGGGCTTTTGCACATTTTTCTTATTTTGGGTAAGTCATGATGAGCTTTCCTTAATGAGAAATCTTTGCTTCCCTCCAGCTTTCCTCTTCTATCATTTAAAGGATGCCACAACTAATGTTTGGATTGGGATGAATGATATCAATGAAGAGTCCACTTTTCTTTGGACAGATGGAAGCACTGTTTCCTACACCAACTGGGTTAATGGTGCACCAGAACAGCAACAAAGCTACTTTGACTATTATGACCTGGAAAGGTTGACAGACATCACTGTGGAGGTACAGGAAATTTAAGTAACCTGCATATCTTAGGCAGCTAGATGACTTTCCTAAAAGGGAAGTTACAGCAGCAATAACAAGATGCTGAAACAAGTCCTTTTGTAAGTAGAATGGGGCTTAGCAAATCACCTGATAATGATTCCAAAGACACCAAAAATGTTTGGCAGAGGTTCTGAAGAAGAGAGACCTTGTGCTTTCTATCTGACCTATTGAAAAATACCAGTTCTGTAACACAAGCCTGGAGAGGCATATATTACAACAGTTACCCCCCCCCCCCCCCCACCCTTCACCCAAA
>WAAD01002501.1:28079-42888 GCA_013389945.1 Fregata magnificens
CCCCGCCCCCCCCAATGCATTACCACAAACATTAAAGTTGCAACACCAAGCATAGAAAAGTTATGATAAACCAAAATTAAGGTTGTTGTTGGAACATTAATTTGTCTATGTATATGTCCCATTCCTGGCTAATGTGCTCCCACACTGCTTTACTAGTTTCTGATGGTACAAAAGGATGTCTTCAATAAAAGGGCTATTTCCCTGCTGAAATTCAATCTCTTATCCAAAGGAGGCAAACATGTATTTTCTGAGGAAACGATAGGCAGCTAGTCACTGGAGATTTTTAACATCTACCATCTTGCTTATGACTGAAACTTGTTTAAATCAGCATAAGAGAGAAACTTGAATGAAATGCTGAAAGACAGTCATGGCCAATCTTGAAATCAGGGAAGCCACGAAGGAAATCTTGAAGCAATTAAACATCAGAAAGAAAAGGGAAAATTTGGTTGTTACTAAAGATGTCTGATAGTGATAGCTTGATAATGACTACAAACAACTGGTAAACAGTACCTGCTTTCTGCAAGATAGTCTGCTTCAGTTAAGATAAATCCAGACTAGTGCTATTAATAATAGTTCTTATATTGTTTTTCTGATTGATGGAAATGTTTTGAAGCAGTCCTACATAATTGTATATCAGAACTGAGAAGACATATATAGGTACCCTAGTCATTTCTGTAGTCATTAAAGGATTCTTAATAAAACTGGTAAGACTATTTTTTATAGACATTTCTTCCAGACCTTGACTGGCACCAGTGGAAGCCTGGTTCAAATTTAAGGGGTCACCAATAAATACCAGGTCAAGCTGTTTGGCAGAAACCTAGGAGATTTGAACTAATTGCATAGGTGCTCAATGAGCTCCTCTCCTCTCCTCTCCTCTCCTCTCCTCTCCTCTCCTCNTCCTCTCCTTTTTTTCTCTGCCACCAGGCTTGCACTAGGAGCATAGAAGCTTCAGCTCACCACCTCCTGATTGCCTTTTGTAATGGCTGTGTATCTTCCCTTCTCCTTCAGACAGATTGTGTCTTCATCATGAAGTCGGATGGGAAATGGAGAGATGATAGCTGTGACAATGAGAGAGGCTATATATGCCAGATGAATTCACGTGAGTTCTGTTTAACCCAGTCGCCTAAATAGAAAAAGTATCTCAGTTAGATAAGCTGAATATATAAACTGACGTGATTTCTTTCAGCTTTGAGTCTCATTCTGAGTCTCTCAGGCTTTCAGAGCTCCACCAGTCTTAAGGCTGTACTATTTTTAAAGAACAATTTGTTCCACAGAAATTGCTGGAGAGGAACCGCTGTCTTAATTGGGGTTTTGTACCTAGATCATGAATAATGCTAGAGAATAATAAATGGAAATGGATTTCTTCTCTGTGAAATATGAGGGTTTTAGGCATACTCTTTAAGTGCGGTGTAAAACCATGCTCTTGCAGTGATTTGCCCATACTCCTGGCTGTCGCTGAGCAGAGCATTTAATCCTCTCTTAACATTTCTGCTGAATGCCATAAGATGTCTATTAAAATGTAAAGCCTCTTGGCTGTGTCTTTATTGTAGAAGAATATTGATTTTTTTTTTTTTACACCAAAATGAGTAATGAATGTTGATTCTCCTGCTGTAGAACTGTAATTATGCAAATCCCTGCTGCCCAGCCGTATAATGGGAGTGGAGAAGGCAAAGCACAGATAACAAAACGGTTTTGCCTCACCTTTATTACTGCATTAGTAAAAACTATTCCCCACCACTTCAATCAGCTCCTGCAGCCTGTTCAGTCTCAGCACAGCTAACTTGCTTGTAAGAACCCCCTCTCCCTGCACAGCAAACATACAGTTTTAGGGAGGCATTTTTAGTTTGCTTAATGCCAGTTACAGCTCTTCTGAATACATTTACATTCTCAAGGGTGGAAATATACATTGGCTGACTCAAATGTGCAGGCAGCACTCAGGCAGCCCTTACAGACGGGCTAACAACTTCGAGTCAACAGCGAGTGGTGATCAATTAACAAGTATCAAAGTCTCAGGCTGTGACAACAGGGTACGACAGTAAATGCCTTAAATGTCTAGCTCTAAGTCCTCTTCACCAGTGATCTGAAATAGGTGTGTACTCAGATATCCAGATTTAGTAAAATAATCTTAAAGCATGGGAACTCAAATATCCAATTTATGAGTCTTAGTCTGCACTAGTCAGGCCTCTAGCAAGTATACTCTCTACTTCAGGGCATCTGGGATTTCACTCTGCTTTTTACATTAACAAATTTGATTCGTGTTTTACAACACTTCTTTTGGGCTTTTGTGGTTTGGTTTGGTTTTGATGGTTTTGTTTGGGTTTTTTTTTTTTTTCATTGACAAATTGTTCATGAGCTTAAGTAAAGATTTTGACTTATTGTTAATACCGGACCTTTTGACCTATTTTTTTATAGCTTCTGTGCTAGAGATGAGTGGTATGTTGTAAATTCATGCATTCAGTTTTTCCTCCATAGTTACCATGCAGTCTGAAGTACCAACAACAAATCCATCCTCTGGTTTTGTCCGTTATGGTGACAGTAGCTATTCAATAATCTCATCTAAAATGCAATGGGAAGAGGCCAGAAAAAATTGTCAAGATGGATCCGCAGAACTTGCCAGCATTTCAGATGCCTACATCCATTCATTCCTGTGGATCCAGATGCTGAAATACGGAAAACCCGTATGGATCGGTCTTAACAGCAATATGGTAAGTGCTGGACAGATGGGAGGTGCAGGTGCTTGGTCAGCTCTCCTCCTCTTTATAGACCCAGTGGATGCCCAATCTATAACTGTGCTGAAACAACTGTACTCTGAATGGCTTTACTGTGTGTATGCATGGATTTCTAGTGATCCTGTTAGAGTTACTCAAAGAATTTCATGCACCAAACGGAGTGAAGAGTCATGGAAAAGGTTAAGCAGGAAGCAGTAGATGAAAGTAGAAAGCTCTAGAAATGGTAAAAGAAATAAAGGTGCAGACTGAGAGTCACAAGCCAGGATGTGCAGCTATTGTGAAGCAACTGTTAGCCGTTCTGAAAACCTAACTCCCTGCCATATAGAGGGCTACTTATAACTATTATTATATTAACAAAAGTTATTATGAGTATTAGAGAGGTATTTTAAGATTATTTTGACTGTTTAATGTCAAGTCATCTTTACTCACCAAATACCTCCCACTTTTAATTTAAATAAAGCAGAGCAGAGGGGATGAATTCTCTGTAATTGCTTCTCTTGATATGGGATTTACTAAATGACCTAAGATGAACTCATCTGAGTTTCTTGCTGTGTTGTAGAAGTTTCTGTTACTTCAGAAAAACTCTCCCAAAAGTGATGCACTGTTGAACACTGTTCATGTGTAGTTCTTGTGTAACTCAGAGCACCCAGTTATATTGCTTAGAACAGTGAATGGTGTTTAATAAACAGAGTAGCCCAGGGCTCTGTTTGCTGAAAAACTCAAATAGACACAGGACACTATATTTATGTGTCAGAGCTTTTTATGTAAAAAACTCTGTTACTGGAACTTCTTTGTTTTCAGACTGGCAGCTATTACAAATGGACCGATAACTGGAAAACCAGGTACACGAAATGGGCAGCAGGAGAACCAAAGGAGAAAAATGCTTGTGTCTACCTAGATCTTGACGGCACTTGGAAAACAGCATCCTGCAATGAAAGCTACTTTTCAGTTTGTAAGACATCAGAGGGTAAGCAAATGAATGTAATAATTTTAAAGACACATTCCTAATTCCATTAGTCTGCCTAATTCTAGAGACTTTGCTCTGGCTTGGGCTAAAACCCTCAGACGAGTATGCTTCAGGATACTGTCTACCTCCCTGCAGAATTTGGAGGTTTGCTGTTGTATGATATATGAATTCAGGCACATGAAAGCTTCTTGTGCAAACAGATATGGCTGCACTGCTTTCATGGTAGTCATAACTGTTTGCATAAGATGAAGCTCTATCTTCAAGGTATTTTGCTCTTTCTGAGACGTGAGCATAAATCACACTTGAGATTGTGTGTAATATAAGTAAGTGCTGGAATATGCACTGACTCTGTGGGCTGCAGCAGCTGGATAAATTCACACAAAGGTGTCACTGATCCAAAATACAGGCATTCTCCCATTCTCCCATTCACTATTGCTAGCGCTAAAGCAGTTCTGAAGTAGGTGTAAGAGCCTTGGGAATGGGAATGATACTTTACTCTTTGTAGAGATATGCAGAGGGATCTTTGCTTGTAGATTTTGTAGAACTGTGTCGTTTTCCTTCCTTGAGGTTTTAAGGCTACATAATATAGTCTGCTCCTGATGTGAGATTCAAGATAGATTTTGCCACTTGAAGGTGGCTTCCAAGTTAAACCTCTGTAGCTTTTGTATAAAGCCTTTGTATAAAATGCCAACATACAGAGACCAGGCAGCCATACAATATGGGACTGTGGTATCAATGATTCATTAGCCTACAACAGCTTTCTGTGTTGTGCAAATGCAAATTCGAGATCCATACCATCCCTCAGGGTTTGCTTTCCTCACAGTACTGCCAAGGCAGTTAGTTAGATGCTGCAGGATGTGATTTGTCTCCTTGTCCTAAGAAATGTGATTGGAGAAACAAGGTGTTTCACGCTCTTGACTGCCTGGCTCTCCCTGTTGTCTGAGCTGGGGGCCTGTAGGAATAATAGTCAAGAGTAGAGGTCCAGAGAGTTAAAGCTGGGTGAGAGAAATCCCATGTATTTACAGACGTATCCTACCTCATAGGTTACTCGTAATGCAATACCAATTTCATACCATATGGCTTCTTCAGCTATAGCTCCTACTGACCCTGCTCAGCTGCCCGGAGACTGCCCCGAAGCAGCTGAACTCCGAGCTTGGATCCCTTACCGTGGCCACTGCTACTACCTTGAAGCATCAGCTGGGACAAGCTGGGCGCTGGCTTCCCTCGAGTGTGCTCGGTTAGGTGAGAGCCTTCGTTATCAACTGACAAGATTTGTATGAAAGTTTATACAGAAGTCACATAAAAATGTAAAAACATTGATTTTAAAAAAAAATCATTAGAAATACTTTATTTACCTACCAAGCTATTCTAAATCTGTCACAATGAAAAATAAACTGACACAAGTGACTTTGTGCAGCCTTCTGTCCTCCCAGGGGCTGCAGTCTCCCCAGTTGTAGAGCTCCCCATCAGCTCCTGGCTTCTGGGGCACCATCCTGGGGGCAGTGGTGGGGGGCCATGGACACTAAGCACCTCCAGGGCTCTGTCCTCTGCAAGAAGCAATGGGGAAACCAACAGAGTGTGTGCAAAATACTTTCAAATGTTATTGTTTGTACAGACTTGAAAGAGGAGGTCATTCCAGTAGTTGCTCACATAGGTTATGGTTATTTGCTTGCTAATGCCTTTCAGGTGCTACCTTGGTTTCAGTAGAAAACATGGATGAATCTGACTTTCTGATCCATACAATAGAACCACTTGGAAATAAAGTAGGAGGCTTCTGGATAGGACTTTACCGAAATGTGGATGGTAATGTCTTACTTTCAATATTTAGTTGCAAAATGCTTTGCTAATATGCGAAAATTGTGGATAACTGTATTTTTACAAAAAATGATGGCGTCTTCTGCTGAAAAATGGGTTACTATTACATTTTTGAAGTCATTTGCTGAGCTAAGGAGTTAAAATATCCACGAGATGATAAATCTTTAAATTTTTTTTACTTTGTATGTTGCTCTTCAGGCCAGTGGTTGTGGCTAGACAATGCTGCACTGGACTTTGTCAACTGGGAGGAGAAAGAGTCCAGTGTGGAGCATCACTGCGTCGAAATGACTGCACCATCCGGTTATTGGGACAACACTGATTGCTCTTCTGAAAAAGGATTTATCTGCAAAAAACCCAAAGGTAAGTCCTTAGTGACTCAGCCTTAGTGACAGAGCAGATCTGTTTACTAGTAAGTGTTACAGCCCTCCACCACGTGTCTGGAAGTAATTTCTGACAGTTTCATTTGGCGTATCCCACTTTTCTAAACATTTGTAGTTGCCTGTTTTTGCAGACTGTGAGCTCTTCACATCACTGTCTGCACTCGTATAGGAATATGTATGTATGTGCTGTATGCACCCCAGGTTGAGAATGAGACTTTTAGAAAACTTTTGAATACCTAACACAGGCATTGGTATGGCATCTGTCAAACACCTGTGCAAACTTACGACTTTTCCAGGAGCTAAGTATTGTAACAGTTATTATACCCTTGCAAGGAGGAATTAATGTGAATAATCACACTTCCTCGTCAAGCTTGTTACACTCAAAAACTATATTACTGCCCAATGTCAAAAACTGGCTTCATATTGGGCGTGATTCAGCAACGTTTAAGTCAGTAATGCCTCAGGGATACTAAAAGGCCAGCTGTTTGTGTTGCAATAACAACATAAGGAGTACTTTCCTATTAAATGAAAACTTCAAGTCATTACAGAAGCTGTCTTATCAGCACTTCTGGAAAATTTCCCACAGTACTGTATATGTCAGACCAATGTTTCAGAGGTAAAAAACCACATGTAGTATTCCCAAGTGGAGATACAAAAGATATAATTATCTGAAAGAAAGCAGTATCATTCCATTCTCTTAACTTAGGTGTTAAAATCAATCTTACCTAAAAAATAGTAGGTTGCCATCTTTAAACCTTTGTACTTTCTTTTGTAGTAGCTGTGAGATCAGGTTCCATTTTCCAGCTTTTGCATTGTGCATTGTCCCCAGCAAATCATGGGGAACATCTCTGTCCTATGCTGAAAACCTCATTTCCTGTGTAATACAATTTTTAGGATTCCTTTGTTCGGATGAAAAGTTGAAAGGATGTGATTTCAATACTAAAGACATCAAAAGACACAGTAGTTCTCAGAAAAATAATTGAAAATTTGGAGTTAGCTTTTAATCATTTTGCAAATGTAGTCTTTAATTAAAAAAACAAACTGAAATGTAACCAAGAAATAGTCATCTCCCATGCACTGTTAATTTCCATGCTTAAATCAGCACATGCCCATGGCAGTAAATCAGTTAATCCCCATTAAAGATTTACTAAGAACACCCAAATTATATTCCATCCCATATGGTACTAAAATAATTAGGAAGCACTAAAATCCATCCACTGAATCCTGAGATGCTCTCATATGTAACTATTTCCTGCCTTAGTAGGGGATACTGTTGCTTTGTACCTATTCATTTTACATTCTGCTCTGCTTTCATTTCATTTTACATTTTGCCTTTATAACTTCTCCTCTGGGTACCAAATGTGTTTTCAAACTGTAATGGAAAAGAGCCAAGAGGAGAAATATTTTCTTGATAATTTAGGGACTCTTGATTCAGACTAGTTTTTCTTACTTTATAAGAACAACCAATATGTAAATTCTTCTTCTTTTCTGAGTGTCAAACATTTTTTGCATCTCTTCAACAAAAAAAGATTTTATAAAGGCCCTTTCTTTTTGTCTGTCTCTTTCTTATGCATAGGCAAATGGGAAGATTACAGCCTTGATTCAGAGGGCATTTTCTAGGGAAGACATTTAAGAATCTTAAACTTAATTGTAACAGCAGAATCCTGCTGGACATGCAGAGCTTCCTAAAATGTGCTATGGGAAATTAATCTCCAGAGTTGTACATCACGTTCTTAGTAAATTAAAATTAATATTTCAGGAAAAAAGTGAAAAGGTATTTTTGAGTGAACATAGAAAAGTGTCAGTATTTGAATGTTGGTAGATATAATTACAATATAAAGTTTTAAATGAATGAATATTATAGTTCAGCAATGTTAAGTAGGAAGGTAAAACCTTAGTAACGTATTTCTTGCCTCATTTATGTTGCCTTTTACAACAGACATATATGTTATTAATGCAATGGTAATACTTCAGGGGTTTTTGTTCCTGTATAATTTTAGCAAAACAGTCAAACTTATGAATTCTAATGAAGCGTCATATTATTTCTCTCTGATATTCATTGAAGTTGAGCCAAGTGGGGGTCCTCTACAGCAAAAAGGTAAGAGCTTTTGTAAGAAAATCACCAAAAATCTAAATACAAGAAGAACTTAAAATGAGTTTTCCCAAGTCACACCCTTTTAGAGAACAAATCCTGCTGACGGTTACTGGGATGCATGGTTATAAATCACTCAGGGTAATCCCATGGTGCCTTCTATGTGCACATGAGTACTCGCATGTTCTTGGTCGACTGGACTGCTGCAGGGCTAGCCCTGAGCTGACAAGCTCAGCAGTGACCCAGCTTGTGACTAACCTTGAGAACAGGCACAGAGAGCTTTAACTAGGCTGTTAAAACCTATGTAGATGTATATGCAAATTTCTTCCATAGGTATTATTATAAATAATGTAACATAAAAATATTGTAAAAACTAATTTCCAAATAATTAGCATAACATATCCGTATCTAAAGCATGCATTTTCATTAAATTCTTACAAGCATCCACTGCATGCATTGTATATCACTGTAATCCAGACCCACTAAAACCATGTTAGCTTTAGCAACAGAGACCTGGCTACTGATCAGCAACAATTCAGGGCTCAGGTTTACACTGAACTCAGGCAGGAGAGAATATCTTCTCCATGTTTTTCATGTTGTATGTGGAATAAAAAATTACTAAGGTTTCTCACAGTTATATGCGTTCATTTCAGGCAAGCCAAAGAATGAAGAGACTCACCCACCTGTTCATGTCTCCGTTTGGCCACTCATTTTCTTGGCTATTCTCACTCTTCTTGGAGCTGGCATGTCAGTCTATTTCTACAAAAGAAAAAGACAAAACCAACTATCAACAGATTCTGGCAATGAAACACTTCTAAAATGATGTGTTGGTGACTGAAGAATTGGTGAGAATGGGTCCTGTGGCATGTACCAATTCAGAGGAGTAAATTACTTGCTGAAATTAAAGGATGTATCTGTTAAAAGTCTCTAGTGGGGATATCTGTAATCTTACATTAAATCCCTTTTCTCTTTTTGCACTAGCAGACTCTTTTGTATCATGCGTATTTTACAAAATCGTAATTACGGATCGATGTTATAGTTTTGTAACAGTCAAGATGTTCTCAAGTGCCTTAGCAAAAACGGTGGTGTAAATAACTTGGCAAGAACAAATAAACATACTGAAAAAGGACTATAAAAGTCAACTAGTGAGAACGAATGTTCAACAAACTGTGACTACTATCTAGAACTGTATTCCCATGACTTTGTGGACACTGCAAAGAACTCAAAAAATAAAATCTGCCCAACTCTGTTGTAATCTGGAGCTTGTTTTGTCCCACAAACTACACTCCATCAGACCAGAACTTTTATTGTTCCGTATAGCTGTATCCTATTACACTTATTAAATGGTGCTTCATATACTTATCTCAGATAACTTTGGGATAGAAAAGCTTGCCATTTTCATTTTCTGCTATGGAAAATACAGTTCATACCAGCAAAGGATATTAAGCTCAGGTGTAGGTTTTGGTCTTTTTTCCATCTGATAATATGATTGTTAACTCTACTATGTTCACTAACATTAATTAAAATATTCTCACCCTTGCATTCTTCCTTCTTTTTGTTAATGCCTTGAAATAAATAAAGTTTTTATTAGTATAGTTTTCAGCTTCAGGCTTCCCTGTGAATCAAGTGAGAGGAAAGGGGAAGGGACGTGCTCCTGTCTACACAATAACTCTTTTGTCAATAACAAGGAGGTCTTCTCTCCCCCGCCACTTTGAATGCAGCTTGAATAAGCACCAACTTGCCATTTTTAAATGCGAGAAAAAGGAACTGAAAACTAAGGAATGTAGCAGATGATACTGTACAAGTAATCTGCAAGAAGACTGTTTACGATGTTAGAAAAACAGTGGAAAGCAGTACAAAATAGTATTTAGGTGAGCTGCAAATATAATTTAGACACTAAACACTTTACAGGGAAGAGTGCTTAGCAGATACTCCCAGCGTACAACCTGCCTTCCCCAGGCTGCACAGAGTCTACTGAGCAAGCTGGAAAGGTAAAAGAAATAATAATAAAAAGTAATGAAGTTTCTTTTCTAGGCACTGGACTTCTCTTTTCTTGGTATAAATACAATCAAGAATTTAGCACATTGTTGAGAACAGGTTATTGCACAAGTGAAATGCAGCACACAGGACACTGACCCCAAAAAGTCTGTAACCAGCAGCAAGCTGGTTGATCGTGTGAAAAGGGCAGCTCTAAAGTGCTCAATTCTTCTTTTAGCCTGCCCCAGTGTCTGCACTAATGTCCCCCCATCACTCTGGAGCCTTGGGGAGATGAATCTTCGGAAGCATCCATTTACACAAGAGCGGGGCTAAAGCCCAGTTTGGACTGGAGTGCAGCTGGCGCCTTGTGAGGCAGAGGAGGGAACTAGGCAGGAATTGTGTCCTCCAGGCATTTTCCCTTGGGATCCCCTCTGTCAGACCCACTTCATTTTGTGATTTCAAATGTATCTGAAATATGGCTTCATTCAGTAAACTCAGCTTCTGTTTCTCTCCCACCCCATTGCTGTCTGTAGCACCACTCAGCTTTACAACTTCAGGCTACTCTTGCAAGCCTTGCTCACACTAAGCTCTCCCTGAAAGTCCCCTGCAAATAGAGTAGTTACTATTAAACAATTTATTCAATTCCTACTTTTACTGAAATCCAGCCATTTTTTCTGAAAATGTTTCTCTCTCTTAGTACTTTCTAACAGTCAACAAGCTTAGCCACTTCTTGCAATAATTTTCCCTAACACCTTATAAATAAAAGCAAAGATAGTTGCTCCTCATATGACATCTTCTGTTCAGCTTCTATACATACATCTCACTACTGTTTCACTTCTCGCTTTTTTCAATTTCATTATCACAACTTCTTTTAATTTCACTGATGTAAATAAACAGAAGGAACAGTAGGACTTGTCTGCATGTGAATATTTGCCAGCACAGCTTTGCAACATAGTTGTACAGGAATTGCCATGCCAATATAAGTCTTCAGATGAGCACTTTGCTCACAGGTTAAAAGGAGCTTTTCCAATGTAGCTTACGTTTGCCTTTCCCCTGGAACACCCTCATTAGGAATTTCTCAGACAGATGAACACATCCTTTTGCTTGACAAAAGTATTTCACGCAAAAGTTTCTCTCCTGTTACAGGGAAGCTTACCACTAGCCTACAGCACTGAACATCTCTGCTTCTTTCAGATCTTCGACGAGTAGTTACAAACAGCCCAGCCTCAAACTGTGATCAAAGCAACCAGTGTAACAGTGCAGAAAAAAAGCAATTTTTAGTCCTCAAAGTGAGCAATAATTCATAATGCACCAAGTACTGCAGATCCTGTAAAATTTGCTCTTTCTTCTAGATATGTAAAGCTGTGACATTATAGTGATGTACTGAACTACTGTGGTTTTGTCTCCCTTTGCTTCTGAGATGTAAGGGTTAAAGCAGAGACTGAGTTTTAATCAATGATATTTCACTGCAGGTTCCTTGTCACCAATTCTCAGTTTGCTTTTTTAGAGGTCTGTCCTGTGTAGCATCCCAACAACTGACCCATATATGACACTAGCAAAGTCCCAGAAAAAGACAAATGTGACCACCTCCAGTTACAAGGACAGAGACTTCAGTTTTGGAAGCGACTCACTCTTAAAAGAGAGTAGTGTTTGCAATGGGCATTCTAGTTACTTCAAAATAGCATGTGACAGGATATTTCCTTATTTAGAGTACAGAGCTTTAGCCATCAACCCTTTGACACAGAGAAGGACCCGTTACTATCCTCACTCAGCAGGATTTTATACACTGACAACCTTATAGCCCAACTTTTGTTAGAGGAATGAAAAGCAAGTTACATTTGCAATGAGTTTCTCCAGGTTCCTAGTTTTTTTTTCCCTCGTGCATGGTTCATTACAGTCACTGGGTAAGTTTCCTGTTGGTTTTGTGTTAAACTAGATATGAAAATGCTTTTCCTTGGGCAGTTTTACAATTTTAATGCATAGACTGATTATTTTGTATTTGTTATCAGATTTGATACATGATCTAAACAGTATGTTGGGTATTATCCTGGCACTTCTTGAATCACAGAATAAAAGAGGGGAGATGTAGGGATGTTGGGGGAAATAGAGGTAATAAAAGCAGGATCTTTAAACTGGAATTTCTTTCTGTGGAAATATTAAATCAGATGGCACTGTATGGGAGGGTGATGAGAGATGAGGAAGCGTGCAGCTCTTTCCCTTTACCCTTCCCATCACACCCATGGCGCAGTGATCAGTCAAAGGGGTTTAGAGCCATGTTTTCATGATAGCTGTGCAAGTTTCTCCTTCTGCTCCAAGTATGAGAAGGAAGAACTGGCTCCTCCCCTCCAGTCTGACCAAATTAGAAGAATAGTTCTAGTCTGAAGATGTCTATCACTCACTCCTTGGGTATAGCTATAGAGAGAAACGGTAAAGCAGTAATGTAGGTAGAACTGAGCGGATGAATGTGTTTGCATGAATGTGAGATTGAGAGTGTGTATCAGAAATTTCAGGATAAAAGAACACTCTCATAATACTGTGATAGTTTAAAAAGATGAAGCATTGCTAACCTTGAAGAATCTGAGTTGAGGGTGAATCTGCAAGACCTCTCCAAGTGCAGAAATGTGCAATTGAAACCTAAAATTTTACTGTGTAAATATGCTCATGACAACCAGATCTGTATTCTCTCTGGTCAGCTATCCTTTTTCTTTAAACAATTAATGAAAAGATGGAGTGATAAAGTGAACCTATGAGCCGTACAGAATACAACAATGCAGTGAACTCGATGTCTGAGATCTGCTTGTGGTTTTTCTGTCTTCAGGAACCACAACTTATCAGCAACTTATCACAGAATTTGCCTTTCCAACAACGTATATATATCAAACTCTAAACACAGTATTTAAAACCCAAACTTTACTAAAACAACATTTTATTTAAAATCTCTGTCTACACAAGGGGGAGAAATGATAAAAATTAATTAAAAAAAGATGGTGTGACCTCTCAATTTAGATAGACAGATACACTGATAGATCCATTACTAGAAGTCAGATTTATGAATTTATGATTATTTTCATATGTTCTCTTAACGTTTTCTTCCCCGTAGATACCTTTACATTGCAAGGAAATGCCAATGGGCAGCCATGTGTATTCCCTTTCAAATATGAAGGCAAACAGTACAATGAGTGCACAGATGCTGGTAGGTCAGATGGCTGGCTCTGGTGTGCGACAACTGCAGACTTTGATGCTGATAAACTGTATGGATTTTGCCCACTAATAAGTAAGTCCTGCATTTTATTTATTAACTTGTCATGAAATATTGTTGAGAGAACCATCTATTGAGCTACCAGGTTCTTCATCAGCTACCAGCTGCACACCCTCATGACAAATCTTGTCAGAGTAGCCCAAATGAAAATCATCTGACTGAACATTAGCCCCAGTAGTCAAGTGTTCCCTCTATAATGAGTGGAGAAGAAGACGTGCCTCCAGAGTGTGGTTCTCCCCAGCCAGGTTCTGACTCACCTGCTGGAGGTGGCTGTTTCTCTTTGTGGACCCAAGAGGTGAGGAGGCTCTTTGATATCTCATTTTATGTGACTTATGTGCATGGCATGACCAGCATGAATTTAGACTGATGTCTTCCTTTCAAAAAAATCACATTGTTCTTTATTCCTCAGGCATGCCCTGTAGGTGAATTCTCAATTAAACCGCTATATACTGGTTTTTCCCCTTAACATCCATTTCCTATCTTGTTCTTGTCTCCTATTGCTAGCCTACACAAAAATCCTTCTGCTAAAATTATCCTCCTCTCCCATCTTTCTACTATCTTCTGCACCGACCTTATGTTTGGATCCCTCCACCTCAGGACACAAACTGTTTCACTTTTCTCACCAACTCTCTTCCCAATAACACAACAGTTTCACAAGGTTTTGTGAGTTGTTCTGCAAAGACTGCAGCTGATCTGCACATTGGTGCTACACAGTTTTTATAGCTTCTCTGGCTGTCAAGGGCCAGGTTCTGCCATTATTGAAAAACTGCTTCTCTTGATGATGAGCTAAGGGGAGTTCCTGCCCCTCAGGGATGAAGAGCCTCCAGGGTCATAGTTCACCTACGTCCTTACTTTTCTCCTCTGACTCACCCTGGAATCTCTTTTTCAATCAAGAGATATGTCTGGTTTACCTAGTACTACATTTTGTGTAAAAGAAAATTTAAAAGCAAATATTGGAAACCTATTCACTCCCTTCTAAAAACTTAGAAATTTAAAATAATGTTTTTAATTTAAAAAAAATTACACTTTTTCTTTAATTGATGCCTAATCTGATTTCAATTTTTGTGGTGCTTTAAAATTGATGATAGCATACAGTTAATACTGTGCATTTTTAGAGATTTTTCATGATTACATACTTCGTTTGCTTTTAGATCTGGATGAGGGGATTGAGTGCACCCTCAGCAAGTTTGCAGATGACACCAAACTGGGCGGGAGTGTCGATCTGCTCGAGGGAAGGAAGGCCCTGTAGAGGGATCTGGACAGGCTGGATCAATGGGCCGAGGCCACATGTATGAGGTTCAACAAGGCCAAGTGCCAGGTCCTGCACTTTGGTCACAACAACCCCGTGCAATGCTACAGGCTTGGGGAAGAGTGGCTGGAGAGCTGCCCGGCAGAAAAGGACCTGGGGGTGCTGGTCGACAGCCAGCTGAACATGAGCCGGCAGTGTGCCCAGGTGGCCAAGAAGGCCAATGGCATCCTGGCTTGTATTAGGAATAGTGTGGCCAGCAGGACTAGGGAAGTGATCGTGCCCCTGTACTCAGCACTGGTGAGGCTGCACCTTGAATACTGTGTTCAGTTTTGGGCTCCTCA